>CM056826.1:6023695-6081195 GCA_029853015.1 Chelidonichthys spinosus
TCTTTAACTCCCTTTTTCTTGTATTTGTCTTTCAGAGAGAGGAGAACAGGAGGAGGAGGAGGAGGAAAGGAGAGGAGAACAGAGGAGGTGGAGGGCACGTTTGTACCCTTATATAAACAGGTGAGTATCATTTCATTTCTGATAATGAGATTTTCTCGACTTTAACTCCCTTTTTCTTGTATTTGTCTTTCAGAGAGAGGAGAGGAGGAGGAGAGGAGGAGGAGAGGAGAGGAGAATAAAGGAGGTGGAGGGCAAGTTTGTACCCTTATATAAACAGGTGAGTATCATTTTATTTCTGATAATGAGATTTTCTCGACTTTAACTCCCTTTTTCTTGTATTTGTCTTTCAGAGAGAGGAGAGGAGGAGGACGAGGAGAGGAGGAGGAGGAAAGGAGAACAGAGGAGGTGGAGGGCACGTTTGTACCCTTATATAAAAAGGTGAGTATCATTTTATTTCTGATTATGAGATTTTCCAGACTTTAACTCCCTTTTTCTTGTATTTGTCTTTCAGAGAGAGGAGAGGAGGAGGAGGAAAGGAGAGGAGAACAGAGGAGGTGGAGGGCACGTTTGTACCCTTATATAAAAAGGTGAGTATCATTTTATTTCTGATTATGAGATTTTCTCGTCTTTAACTCCCTTTTTCTTGTATTTGTCTTTCAGAGAGAGGAGAACAGGAGGAGGAGGAGGAGGAAAGGAGAGGAGAACAGAGGAGGTGGAGGGCACGTTTGTACCCTTATATAAAAAGGTGAGTATCATTTTATTTCTGATTATGAGATTTTCCAGACTTTAACTCCCTTTTTCCTGTATTTGTCTTTCAGAGAGAGGAGAGGAGGAGGAGAGGAGGAGGAAAGGAGAGGAGAGGAGAACAAAGGAGGTGGAGGGCACGTTTGTACCCTTATATAAACAGGTGAGTATCATTTTATTTCTGATAATGAGATTTTCTCGACTTTAACTCCCTTTTTCTTGTATTTGTCTTTCAGAGAGAGGAGAGAGAGGAGGAGGAGGAGGAGGAGAGGAGCAGAGGAAAGGAGAGGAGAACAGAGGAGGTGGAGGGCACGTTTGTACCCTTATATAAAAAGGTGAGTATCATTTTATTTCTGATTATGAGATTTTCTATACTTTAAATCCTTTTTTCATATATTTGTCTTTTAGAGCGAGGTGAGGAAGAGGAGAGGAGGAGATGATGGGAGGAAACGAGAGGAGAACAGAGGAGGTGGAGGGTGTTATAAGAATTTTGTATAACCACATGTCTTAAAGTTTTCTCTGTTCAGGTTACAGCTTAATGTGTTGAACTGTTTATTACTTTAGTCTCCCCATGGCTGACCTAAATGTTATCAGAGGCCTGGTAGTCATGATGTCTAGTTCTGCATGAAGGTTAACTGTCAGTGACGCGTTATCTCCTGTGCCTTTAAAAGACTCAAGTCACAACAGTGATTTGAGCGCTTCCTCTGTAGCAGCCTCACACGTTGTTGCACTGTAACTGCTCCTCTTGTATAAAATTAAAGTCAGACATCGACTTTACTTAGGTCTCCGATCTCCTCCTTGGGTGAATTTATTTGTTTACGGAAAAATTATTTTAACAGAGGGAGTATCATTTTATTGGAGAACAGAGGAGGTGGAGGGCACGTTTGTACCCTTAATGATCATTCCGTGTCATTTCACCAAATTTCTGAAAATCTTCCCACCTGACCTTCTCGGAATGTCCTGAAAAAATTTAAGTACAAAGACACACTTAAAACACCTTAATAGGACAAATCCAAAATATTAGGTCTCTACTGTCAAAAGCTTTAAGGAAGTTTGCTTTTATTTAGTTGACCTTTAGTATCAGCTGATGTTAAATGCATGCTCTTCTCTCATCTGTAGCTTTCGTGAGGCTCAGTCACTAATGTTACTTTCCATTGAAGGGGTTGAATGAGAGGATCCACTGTTTACCACTTTCATATCATTTGCCTGCAAAGGAATACAGCCAGATGGCTCCTGGCAAACAATGTTCTGGTGCAACACTGCTACCGACAGGAATGGAGTCTAAACTTGATAGCTAAAAGAAATGTTGACCTCTAGACAGATCAAGTGACCAAGAATGCAGCTAAAGCTAGGACCTGAGATAGCACACTTCGGCCCACTTTTCAAAATGTAATTTAATCTAATGCAAGTCGAAGCAGCGTGTCGTGCTTGTTTGTTTTGAAGTCTCATCCATGTCTTGTTCTGCATGTGCAGAGTCGGCTGCAGGCTTTTATTCCCAGGAAGCAGGATCATCATCTCCACCATGAACATCACGCTGGTCTGGATCTCCACATGTGTGCCTCCATCAGCATCCTGCATGAGTGAGGCAGTCAGACGGGTACAAGCTCATTTTTACACTCATTTAAATACACTCAACAAAAATATAAACGCAACACTTTTGTTTTTGCTCCCATTTTTCATGAGATGGACTTAAAGATCTAAAATTCATTCCAGATACACAATATTATCATTTCTCTCAAACATTGTTCACAAATCTGTCTAAATGTGTGATATTGAGCACTTCTGCTTTGCTGAGATAATCCATCCCACCTCACAGGTGTGCCACATCAAGATGCTGATGTGACATCATGATTAGTGCACAGGCTTTTATTCTGCCCTTTTATTTTATACTGCCCACAATAAAAGGCCACTCTGAAATGTGCAACCACCAGTTCAATGTTTGACATGCATTTTTATGCTTGTAAATTCTAAAAGGTGTCATTCACCAATAACCCATTTAGTACTTGCTTCTTTTGAAATACGATAGGTCACTCTGAGTTGCATATGAATGCTGCATGTGAAAATGTTCTTCTACCCCCATTGCATGCATCAACCAATGTAAGAAAATAGACGGACAAACAAACCAAAAAAGCCTTACCAACTGACGTTGCTTGGTAAATTAGTATTCATGCATCACCTACTTTGGCTTGGACCGCTCACAGATAAACAGTTTTGATTTTGTGGCAAGAAGATAGCAAAACCCATCTCAGCAGGTAGGAACTAACTAACATAGCAATAGGTCAGTGGCTGAAATGCATTTATATGGGTGCTAACCCTGTGTTGTGAAGTAAAATATCGACTAGGAAGATTGCAAAGACTGTCGATCGTGAAAAGAAAGCAGCTTGACCCCCTCTTTGCTGCTTGCAGCTATATTATAATATATTTTTTCATACAAATCAATAAAGTGTATTTCATCCATCCATCCATCCATCCATCCATTTTCTACCGCTTATCCTGTATTCAGGGTCGCGGGGGGGCTGGAGCCAATCCCAGCTGTCATTGGGCGAAGGCAGGGTACACCCTGGACAGGACGCCAGTCTATCACAGGGCCGACATGTAGAGACAGACAACTATTCACACTCACATTCACACCTACGGGCAATTTAGAGTCATCAATGAACCTATCCCCATCTTGCATGTCTTTGGACTGTGGGAGGAAGCCGGAGAACCCGGAGAGAACCCACGCTTACATGGGGAGAACATGCAAACTCCACACAGAAGGAACCCGGGCCGTCCCGGGAATCGAACCAAGGACCCTCTTGCTGTGAGGCGAGAGTGCTACCCACTACACCACCGTGCAGCCCCTAAAGTGTATTTCATAAAATATGAAAAAGTTATAGTATGTCATTGGAAGTCATAGTATAGCATTGAATTATTTCTCTACAGACGGAGACATCCTGACTTCTAAAGGCGAGTCCACACCGGACCGATAATCGGCGTCGTTGTGAGAGTCGGCCTCCGTGACATGAGTCTGCTTGGTGTGGTCGCTCGAATCGGCCCACGTCGGGGTTCATTTCAGCCGATTCAAATGTGTAATCTGCCATGCGAGTCGGTGACTCTTTTACCATTCTGATTGGTGGAGGCTAGCAGCTTGACTAGCGAATCAGTGAAGCCCGGAAGTGACGATATAAACATACCAGATAACCAGTAGAATCGAAGAAGGTGGTCTAGAGAGGACCGCCTACTTCCGGTTTTCGTGTTTTTTGGCGCACAATACAGATTAGCGCCGCCTGTTGTTTTGGAGACATTACATCTCGCGCAAGCGCGGAACGTATGGCGTCGGCTGTAGTTCCGTAGGTGTGAAACGCCCATGTCGTTGTTCGAGTCTGCCATGTTAAGTAGCCCGACTACACGAGTCGGGCAGTCGGTGCGGTGTGGACCCGCCTTAAGGCCTTTACAAACAGTCTGTCCCAGTAATTCTGGCTTTAACCCTTTCCACTGTACTTTCCTGCTTACTTGCTGCTGCTGGTTTTAAGTCACGTGCACAGGATTTGTAATGCAGCGTAATAATACTGGACAGTTGGCATAGAAACGGAGAGAAAACAACTCGCGTCAAATCACCTCAAACACAACGGTTGTAGGCCAAGAAGACGACCTTTGCATAGAAGTGTCCACCCAGTGCTACTGCAGGAGGGGACAGAGAGGTCAGTGTCTTTGGGGACATTTAAAGGGACGTGATGCTAATTTAGACAAACAGCGTCTTCAATCTGACGATCATTCTCATATGTTCTTCTCTATCTATTAAAACAGGATCTGCATCGGTTTCATAAATACAAGAAGTTGTACACAATGAGTTTGGGGCTCCGATTGCGACACATCTGTTGGTTCGAGCCAAATGAGAAGTAAGAGTGCTTTGCTAGTTTTCTGTGCTAGCCCTTGTTTGTCGTTTTCATGCAGGTCCTCTACAGGGGGCACTGTGAGGATGGTCTCCCTTCCCCCACCTGCCGTGATTGTGCCTCTCGAGGATAGGTCGTACATTTAGAGCCCTTTGTGGATGTATTTAAAGACTTTTTTGTGTGGACACAGCTCATCCAGTTTGTGCTTTCCCAGGTAGAAAATCCCCCCCCAAAGACATCATCATCTGGAGGAACAGGCTTCAGTTTAACAAATCCTTTAAACCCATATCATGAGAAGTGTTCTGAGCCAAACAAGTGGCTTCCTCTAGTGTGTTAGTAGTTCTCCCTTAAAGGGCCAATATTCCAGTTGTAGAGAAAGTTTTCTTTTACTTTATTTTTAGTAGCTCAAAGTACTTATTTTGTTTATGGTGAAACAAAAGTGTCTCTCTGCAGGCATCCTTTACTCACCGTCACCATCATTAAAAAGCAAAAGCAGGATGTGTGTACCTTCAGTAGAGAGCCGGGGTTACATTCACCTGTTCGTAGCAGACGGACTGGGTACGTGGCCTGTGCCAGGAAGTTAGGATCACTGAACATGTCCTCCTCGTACACGGTGAAGCGCAAAAAGGAGAAGCTGGGGTTGTGGATGTCAAACACAAACTGCTTCTGCACCCACACTGGATTCAGACCGTTATCAGCTGGCAGGGTCAGGAGGAAATGGTCAGAGCACATATTACTGCATGAATGACGTCACTTGTGGCCACGAGGCAGCGGCCGTCTTACCTACGACGTCAGTCTTGCATTTGCAGCCGTCATAATCAGCTCCACAGATCTCCACCTCCACAAAGGGACAGATGATGCTGCGGCCATTTTTAGGAAGATGATGGGCTCCCAGCACCTGATCCAGGACCAGTGGAAGAATATGAAAAGTAGGTACAAGAATATCTAATCACAGTACTAGTTCATTAGTACTTCTATAATCAGTCTGACCTGTAACTGGATGGTAATGGGCTCCACATGTAAGGTGTCAAGGATCAAAAGCGTCATCCCTCATGACATCAGGCCGCAGGAAGAAGCCACTGGCACCTCCCAGCATGAACAAGGCCTGGTTCAGCTGCATGGGCTTATCTACACACACAGTCACCTTCATATTTATTCACTTGTTTGTCTCACAGCTGACATCCTCAGTGTTAAGAGCCTGTTGCTGCAACATGCGACAGATGTGGTCCAGGATGAGTCCATCAGAGGATGCAAAGTCTGAACCTGGCTACCCTTCCCAAGTCTAAACCCACTAAGATCCAAAGGGGCACACCGGATCCAGTAAGGTAAAACATTTGAACAGTCATCAGGAGGACACTGAAAAAAGATTGTTTGATTTAGGATTTCCCCCCCATTGATTTCTACGACGGAGTATTAGGGCCAGACTAAAAGAAAAAAAAAAAAACATTACGAGAATAAAGTCATAATATTACGAGAAAAAAGTCATAATATTAGGTCTACGAGAAAAAAGTCGTAACATTACGAGAAAAAAAGTCATAATATTACGAGAAAAAAGTCATAATATTAGGTCTACGAGAAAAAAGTTGTAAAATTACGAAAAAAAGTCATAATATTACAAGAATAAAGTCATAATATTACGAGAATAAAAGTTATAATATTACGAGAATAAAAGTCATAATATTACAAGAATAAAGTCGTAATATTACGAGAATAAAAGTTATAATATTACGAGAATAAAAGTCATAATATTACGAGAATAAAGTCAAAGTCGTTATCAAGATCTGACGTGACCAGCTCAACCAAACAGCAGCCTCAGTTGCAGTTGACCACTACCAGACAGCTCCTCTTCCACAAAAGAAGCAATTTCTTCCAAGTCCGTGTGGTTCTTTCTTCCAAACAGACAGTCGTTTGCACAATCGCTTCAAAGTCCTGATACCGATGATAATTTGATGTGCCAGAAGATTAAGTATTTCCTTATTACGACTTTAATCTCGTAATATAATGACTTATGACTTTATTCTCGTAGACCTAATATTATGACTTTTTTCTGGTAATATTATGACTTTTTTTCTCGTAATGTTACGACTTTATTCTTGTAATTAAAAAAAATATATTTTTTTTTTCTCTTAGTCTGGCCCTAATACTCCGTCGTAGATTTCCTACCCTTTTATCCATATCTTGATTATCCTGATACAATATATTTTATTGATCCATTTCCTTTCATTGTAGGCAAATGTGATGATTAGTGATGGTTTGTTAATCATATGATTATTTTATTAAAAACAATGTAATTGCATCTTTAAGTCCCATCCATCCATCCATTTTCTACCGCTTATCCTGTATTCAGGGTCACGGGGGGGCTGGAGCCAATCCCAGCTGTCATTGGGCGAAGGCATGGTACACCCTGGACAGGACGCCAGTCTATCACAGGGCCGACATGTAGAGACAAACAACCATTCACACTCACATTCACACCTACGGGCAATTTAGAGTCACCAATTAACCTATCATCTTTAAGTTACAAAATATATGTCTTTAATAAGTTAATGCAACACTGCTACTTTCAAACTGTAATCTTACAACTTACATATTTAAGTGTTTGTTTTTTCATTTATTTCTCTGTTTTATGACTTTGTATCTGAGATGAGGAAAATAAAGTAGCTAACATCTGCCTGGCTGTAAAAGCCTTTATAACTCTTAGAAATGATTGGTGTACCTGATGGCTACTACATGTACTTGCTGATCTTGTGTAAAAGTACACATATACTGGTACACTGACCTGGGGTCTGGAAATTCAGTGCGACCAGCTGGGAGCCACAGAGCCACATGGGCAGCAGGTCGTAGTTGGAAGAATCCAGCCTCTGTCCTCGGGGATAAACTCTGGAAAGCTGACGGCGGTTCCTGACTGCAGGAAGCGCTTCCCTCTGCTGCATGTTGCAAACTTCTCTGCCTTCCTCTCTGGGAAGGACGACATGTCCCGGTAACATGCCCTCTCTGTCCCAATCTCTGGAAGTAGCAGCAAGAAAAACAAATAAATATGGAAACTGTTCAAAAAGTGAGGAAGAGGAGAGCAGCTTGATCCTTACTGTAGACCGGAAGCTCAGACAGCTCCACTGCTATCTTCTTCCTCCTCTCCATTTGCTTCTCCTCCTGCATCTGTTACCATGGAGATAAGCCAAGCACACTGTTAAGCCGATATTAAATCCTTTTCAGGCATACTTTACGTTACTTTGGAGCAGAGCAATGGTTACATAAATTTATTTTAAAATGATGAATCATCAAATTGTCCTCTAAAAATGTTATAGTAAATTGAAGTTCAAAAAATGTAGACGGCTGCTGAAGGTGAATTATTCCCATGATTGCTTTGGTCGTACTGACCCGTGCATCAGCGTTCTGTGTGGCCTCTCTGATTTTGCTGACCCAGCTGGTCACGTCCTCCAGACTGTCGGCGGCCACGTCGAGGGCCTGAACCGGGTGAGAGGACAGCTGCTGGGAGTGGATCGTGCACGTAGGGACGCAAATTCAACCCGTCCTTATGCAACACTGGACCGATGTGTGGAGGAAGACCATCACAGGAAGAGGTGAAGTGACAGGGAGAGAGTTTGAGACTTAATAATTAGATGTTTCTACTGTGTTTATCTGCTAATAGAGCTATAAAAAAAAACAAGAAAACTATACAACTATGAATCAGTCATTAATGAAACATAAAAAAAATTAAGAAAAGTGGAGTTTGCAACCTTTTGTATCAAGGAATAAATGATTGAGTCAGAGAGGATAATGTGAATGCCGTAAGTCTGTTGAGCATGAAATGTATCAGCAAGCACATTTAAGGTTTGGTTGGTTTAAGAACGGATCAATAAATTGTATGTGAAACTGCAGTGACTGGCTGACAAAATTAGTTTAAATGAGTTTGTTACATTTTCTTCTTGAATTTTTCTAGATATTAGAAAGATGTAATACACTGATATATAATCCCTGTTTGGCAGGATGTCCAGGTTAAATTTCATAATTCAAAGAGGTTTGTCTCACTTAGAAAACCGGTTTGTTTAACAAACTCACCGACTTGGCAGGTCGGAAGGCTAACCGACACAGACCAGCTTACTTGATGTCTGACTTGGTCTCTGCTCATGTGAGATGAATGAATGTCAGTCATCACTGAACTAGCCTACTCAAGTGATAGTTTGAAAATGGGGCTGTTAGCAAACATTTTTTTCTGACTTCCTATTTTTTAGGGCACTAGATCATAACAACGATCAAGCAAAGAGTGGTGGGTAAATACAATTCATTTTACAACCTTATCAAGATAGTAGTAGTAATAATAATGTTACTCCCCCAAAACAATCACAATCCCTTCAGTAAACCCGCCCCCGCCTGTCACTTCAGAACTTTGGTTCCGACATGAGTTATGACCCACTTCAAGCCCCTTAGACTTGTAACTTCAGAGAAAACAAATAAAACAAAACAAAGGCAGTTGACATTAAATTGTTCTTATGTCTTACTATGTATATGTATGTATTAACTTGTGTATGTATTACTATGTATGTGTATTAACTTATGAACTCATTGATTGATTCAAATATGTATTAACTTATTTATTTATTTAACCTATTTATTCAACTGTCCTTGATGGCAGAACGATAATTTATAGGACTTATATAGTGCATGTTTGGGTGCTCAAAAAGACTTAAGATGAGATGCTGGAAAAATACAAATACAGAATACAAAAATAAAATACAAGATATAAGTTGATAGGGAGTTACCACACCATTGCCTATTTAGACCTTCATTAACACAACCCTATTTATACATGATTCACTGAGGGTTTACTGAGGCACTCTACAATGATATAGAGTCAATAACAAATCTAATCTCCTGCTGATCAGAAATGGATAATTGCAGCTTTATTTGAAGTGTTATAAGTCGAGACAGAAGCCTTAATGGAAACATTGAGAGAAAGGGACGATGTTTAAATCTGAGACGTAAAAAAAAAAAAAATCAAGCAAAGAAAGTCCAGGCAGGTTCATTGATACAGCATATTTCAGCACGTCAATTCAAAGTGCTCATATAAAACCTCAAAGGACAAAGTGCAAACGAAACACATTGGAGAAGGACAATTTTATAAACAGTCATTGTAGTGCCAAGATACACTATATTGCCAAAAGTATTCACTCACCCATTCAAATAATTGAAATCAGGTGTTCAATCACTTCCATGGCCACAGGTGTATAAAAGCAAACACCTAGACATGCAGACTGTTTCTACAAACATCTGTGAAAGAATGGGTCGCTCTCAGGAGCTCAGTGAATTCCAGCGTGGTACTGTGATAGGATGCCACCTGTGCAACAAGTAAATGTCCTCACTCCTAAATATTCCACAGTCAACTGTCAGCGGGATTATAACAAAGTAGAAGTGATTGGGAACGACAGCAACTCAGCCAAGAAATGGTAGACCACATAAAAAGACGGAGCGGGGTCAGCGAATGCTGAGGCACATAGTGCACCTGAGATTTGTCAAATGTCATTCAAAGGTTTGTCAGGCTTGGGTGGACAGCTCCTGACAGGGGCCCAATGCTTTACTTAATCATAGGTAGACTTCTGTCAGGAGCTATGATTAGCACCTCTGTCTTGTTGGTATCTAACTGTAGAAAGTTTTCTGCCATCCACTTATAGCATCAATGCAGTCAAGGAGTCGTGAAAGACTGGCTGTCTCAATTTGTCTAAAAGTGAAATGAAGTTGTATATCATCTGCAAGTCATCTAAAAGTAATGTTTGATGGTAAAACTGCATGATCTGAGCCAGAGGCAGTATATATAGGGTGAATAGAATGGGGCCTAACACTGAACCCTGTGAAACACCACATGACAGAGGTGAGGATGTGGAGAGAAAGTCTCCAGATGAAACTTCAAAACTCTTATCAGTAAGATATGACGTAAACCAGTCTAGGGTACCTGAAACACCCAACCAATCATGTAATCTCTTGATCAGTAGATGGTGATCAACAGTATCAAAGGCAGAGGAATGTATTGCTGTGGAAATTGAATTTGAAAGAATAAGGAATATTATTGTTGTATGTGTTTACAGGAAACCAGGATCAAATGTAGAAACTTTTAAGGACAGTTTAGAAGAATTAATGAATGGTTTAAATGACAATAAAACATTTATAATCTGTGGCAATTTCAATATCAACCTCTTAAAGATATCTACACAGAAACAAACTTCAGATTTTTTACCCACTGATCACAAAGTCCAGTAGAGTAACCACATCTAGTGCTACATTAATTGATAATATTTTTACAAATGTCTTGTAGAATAATATTAACTGTGGGTTAGTAATGAATGATATAAGTGACCATTTACCAGTATTTGCAACATTCAATTATCAATTACAGAAAAAGAGAGCAGAAAATTGCCACAGATACATATAGAGCTTTGAGGTAAAATACTACTACTACTACATTTACATTTACATTTAGGTCATTTAGCAGACGCTTTGGTCCAAAGCGACTTACAATAAGTACATTTGTCAAAAGAAGGAAACAAAGAAACCACAACGTATCATTGCCGATAAAGTAAGAGCTAAAAATAGAACAAGTGTTAGGTCCTCATCTGAGTAAAGTAGTAGCCTACTTAAAGAGCAACAGTGCTACGATCAGAGTGCTATAGGTAAGGTTGTTTTTTTTTTGGGGGGGGGGGGGTGTTAGTGGGTCATGCTATGCAGAGTCGAGGTGAAGTCTGAACAGGTCAGTCTTGAGCCTTTTTCGGAAGATGGCAAATGACTCTGCTGTCCTGACTTCACCTTGACTCTACATAGCATGACCCACTAGCACCCTCCCTCGACCCCCCCCCCCCCCCCCAAAAAAAAAAAAAAAAAAAAAAAAACCTTACCTATAGCACTCTGATCTTAGCACTGTTGCTCTTGAAGTACTACTTTACTCAACCTAACACTTGTTCTATTTTTAGCTCTTACTTTATCGGCAATGATACGTCGTGGTTTCTTTGTTTCCTTCTTTTGACAAATGTACTTATTGTAAGTCGCTTTGGACAAAAGCGTCTGCTAAATGACCTAAATGTAAATGTAAATGTAAATGTCCTGACATTGGTCGGGAGTTCGTTAATTATAATTTATTAATATTAAAATGTTTATAATTATAATATTAACAATAATAATTATAAATATAGCTGCAAGCAGCAATGAGGGGGTCAAGCTGGGCTGCGGAGCTGCTGGGCTGAAACTTCTGGCTATCTTGTCTATGTAGCAAGTTTGGTGTTGATACAGAAAAATGTGGATTATTATTGCACACCTAGTCGTAAATTCTTAATCATGAATCATTAGTGTGGTTTTGAGAATATACCAAGTTTTTGTTGGGTAATGTTTCACAATGATGGTCACATCATAGCATTAGTCGAGCATTAGTTAAGCATTAACAAACATTAACAGGTAACTAGTGGTCAAAAATGACTAAATCTGTTGAGCATCCTCAGGATGGGGTCCCGAGTCCATGTACCAAGTTTGGTTTCCATACATGAAAGTGTTGCTGAGATATGGATTCACTTCCTGTTTTAACTGATGGTGGCGCTAGAGCGTTCAATGCAGAGGCACAAAAATGATGCCTGAGTGATTGGAAAGGTATGCAGCAAACAGCTGTAAGCATTGTAAGCTGTACGCACTTTAATGAACTTAAAATCAAATACGCATGTTCAATGTTGAACTGATGGTGGCGCTAGAGCGTTCAATGAAGAGGCCTGAAAATTGGTGTGAGTGATTGGGACAGTGTCTTGACTCCAGGTACCAAGTTTGGTTACGTTGAGTCAAAGCATCGGTGATACGTCAGCCCATTTTCAATTGCCTCTCACAGGAGAATAAACTTGAAATTGAAAAATCTTTGAAATAACTTTTGTGCGGATTGGTCTTAAGATCATCTGTGTCAAGTTTTGAGCTAATTGAACGAACTTTGTGACCCGTGAAGATTTTTAAAGCTTTCTGAGATAAACCAATATGGCGGGGGTCCAATATGGCCGAAAGTGACGGGCCATGTATCATTGAACTTGGGTTGATCCAAGGATCACAACGCTACCTCACTTGTGAAAATCAGATGCACAAGTCAAGATCCACGTCAGGAATGCATGTCCAACTTTCACCCATTGGTGGCGCTAGAGTGTTGGGCATAGAGTTAATTGGTGAGAGTGATCACGGAACAGTCCCGAATCTGTGCGCTGAATTTCATAACTTTTGATCAAGCGGTTCAATTTTCAGCCGAATTTTGACCCGTTGGTGGCGCTAGACGGCTGGGTTTAGAGGTCCGTAAATGAGTGTGAGTGGTCAGTACAGTGGTCCGAAACTTTCAGCCAAATTTCAGCACTTTTTACCAAGGCGTTCTATGGGCGGCCATAGACTCAATGGCAGAGGAATAATAATAAGAAAACATAGAATCACTTTAGGGTGTCTCGCAGCTTCGCTGCTTGACCCCCAAAAATGACATTTTAAGCCACTAAACTATAGTACATATTATAAACCATGACATTTTCCCAACATTCTACACCATGACTTTATGACATATTTACTTTTCAATGGTTCTGGATCTTATACAATTACTTTTTTATATTATACTATGACCTTTTATATGACATACTACCCTATGAGTTTTTACGACATCTTATAGTGTTACTTTTTATGTAAAACTATAATATGACTTTTTATGACATAGCCTTCTACACTATATAAAAAGCAGAAATAATATATTTTTTTTTTTACACTATACTATGACTTTAAAGTCCCATATTATGGAAAACAGGTTTTCTCTAGTCTCAACACCTATAAACTGGTCCTCCCTGAGCCTGCCAACTCCCAGGATGAGGAAAACAAGCGACTCCTGCATGGTCTCTGCAGCCCACCAACTGTACAACGGTGCTCCTACAGGATGTTCAGATTCATCTCCTGGCATTATGTAACGAAGGGAGTCAATTGCATAGGCCGAACTCCTCTGCGCGATGATAGGAGATATCCGAGAGAGGGCATTAATCACCGAGGTGAAGTTCGGTGTGTTCTGTGGTGAGATAGAGCAATTTGCATGTCTAGGTCTGAGCGACGACATTGTGAAACACCGCTGTTACATTCTGACCCAGTACTGCCATATTATGCGAAATGATTTTGGAGACGGTTTATGGTAGAAAAATAAACCTCCAATTCACAGGTAATGGCCCTGGTGGCCATACCTGCAGTCAGCGTGCCATTTGCACGCTCCATCAAAACTGCACATTTTACAGAGTATAAAGTACACCTGTGCAGTAATCATGCTGTGTATGTGCATGTTTGTGTATGTAAAAAAGCCTGAAATTTCAGCTCATGAGAAATTGGAGCAAAAGTGTATCTTTAATATTTTTGTTTGGTGTATGTAAGTCTTCAGCCGCCATGCTTAGTCAGGTGTTATGGATTAAAAGATGCAGAGGGTATGGGGACAAAGGTGTGACTGCAGACATACCAGCTTATTGACAGTTAACTGAGTAATAAGTCAATTTAATGTGTAATGCTACATAATGATTTTGACCTTTGCTGGCTCACCCAACACACAGCCGTGTAATTCTTAAAAAGCTAACTTGTCTTTTGAGTGTTTACATTTTTGCTGCATTTATTTTTCATCCCATTTGGGATACTTTTAAGACTTTGTGCCTCAATCATCTGTGTCCCTTGATGTTATTAGTTATGGCTGACAGGCGGAGCTGTAATTGTTGTGACAGTGAATCAGATTCAGTGGCCAACAGTCACCAGCGAGGTTGCCAAGTCCTATACAACGTCAGCTGCTTTTTAGTTACTTCAATGAGCAGAGGAGTGTCCAACAACCGACAATAGATATGCGTCACTGCTTCCATGTAAAACCTGAAAAGTAGGCTGGAGGACTGTTTGGTATGTGAATCAAGGCAGTTAGCCAACTCTCATTTTCACGAGAGCACTTTTATGGTCACTTTGGTTTGAGTTTCTATAGACAGCTCAGTCAGTGACAGCATCTGTTCGGACCTAAACGAAGAGAAGGAGCTCCTCTGATTATTGTTTCAATAAGCTGATTAATGGTACCTTCTGATTCTTCGACGAAGACAACGTGTCTTAACTGAAAGGTGACAACAGTGTTCAAACCTCCAGTCAGCTCGAACACAGCTATTTTTCTCAGCAATGAACTTCAGGTAAGTTAATTAAGATCAGATACTGATTAGATACTCACTACACATACAGAGTCATAGAGACTATTTTCTGTGTTTTAATGTGTAATGTGCTAGACTGAAACACAAAAAGAATTATAAGAACTTCAGTTTTACTTGACTAAATCTCAAAGTGCGGTGATGTAATAATATACATGGTGAAATAATTTGTATCAGTCATTTGACTGACTTGCTCCTTTTTCTTGCCTCCTGTTTCCTGAACACATCATGTTATACGATCTGCCCCCTTTTCTGTGCTGACAAATTTAAAGTCTCATATCCAAATTTTGATTATTGATGACAATTTCAAGCTTCTACCAGCTAGCGTACACCACGAGAGTGAGAGTAAGAGATCAGATAGGACACTGTTGGTAATAAAAAAAATAGTGCTGATCCATGTTATACAGCCATATCTGTAAAGACTATACACCCACACACGCGCGCACACACACACACACACACACACACACACACCTTAAAGACATAGAATAGTACTCAGATTTTGAAAGTATTAGAGAGTAGGCTAAAATGATGCTGTTATTATCCAACCAGGATGACACACTTGAGCTCACATTGTTTACTACCCAGCAGAAGTTATGTAATCAGAGATTGGTTTGACAAAAACAAATATAATTTGATGAATAATTCCTCACCTGACCCTATCACAAATACATATTTGGGAATTCATTGATTCCTCCTTCAGTGAATGAATGAAATAAACGTAAAAGGTGCAGTTTGTCGTCCTGAACACGTGGTGGTAGTAGTGTGCAGGCTTTGGTTTTGAGCGCAGGGCGCATGCGCTGTGCGATGTAAACATTTGGTAGGCCGCCGCCGTCCCCCTGAGCTCTGCAGACGTTTGTGTACACGTATTACGGCTGCATGGGTTGGACCGAGGAGTCAATGGGAACTAGCTAGCTAACTCAACACAGGCTAGCTTTCAAGTGGAAACCAAGCTATGCTAACTTGGAAAATATAGCTAATGTATTCGGGTGTAACCCGTACCCGAAAACCAGTCTGTTTCTTCTACTAGTAGGATTATACTTCCGTGCATGGGAAGCAGACTACGTTTCCAGCGGCTGGTTAAAAACGCTTCAAGGTAAAGGATGTTCTTGGGTGTTTTTTTTGTTCGGGCTCTGACTAAACACTGGAAAGAACATTAACTCGTAAAATGACTTGGAAGTTCGCAGCAGTCCGAGTAAATGGTATGACATTAAAAAGTAGATTGTGTCAATACTTGTTCTTGTACTTGTAGCTGTTGCATTTGGTTAGTGGCGATATTAGCTCTTATCTCTGGTTGTCAGTCATGTCATGGAAAGCTTAGTTTAGTCTTGGAAAACTTAACTTAACTAATTGGCTAACCAGGGGCTCCAACTATCGCCTGGAAACAAAAAAACTATGTAACGTAGGATTATATATTTTTTCTCTGCTTGGCAATGTCGAGTTAGCATGTCGATGTAACTGTTTAACTCCAGTTTTAACCTCGTCGTTAGAGCTTTCTGGAAGAAAGACACTGCCGGGTACAGTTGCGGTTGATGCTAGATCTCCATTTCAGCTCACAACACCAGCGAGCCGTAAAAGGAGTAGAGACTCCTCTGTGAGTCCAACGCATCGTACACGTTGTTGATAGCTGGGAGCAGGATATGTCGCCCAAGCAGAGGATTTTAACTGCTCGGCAGCGACCGTGCCAAGGATATATTTAACTCAAACTGAGGAGAGGTGACTTGCAAGTTACAACAACAACGCGGCCAGAGATGTGACCCAAACGTAAATACCGTTTAAAATACTATCTACTCGGCTGTCAGACATTATTACACTAAGTGTAACTAATATAGAGTACTGTATATCTCACACTTCATCCACTAAACAGGGCGATGTGAGCCATAAATATGCACACTAACATCAACCACAAGAAAGTATACTCCTGTAAATGTATTATACTGCTAGGTTGCATCAAAACGTATTTCATGAGCTCAGAAGTGCAAAGCCTTGTTGTGCTCGACCGAAGTAATGAAGTAGAAAATGATCTTGTTTTATTATTAAGCCTTGTCAAACTCTCAAGTAAAGTACCCGTGCTTCTAAATGTATTAATCACATTTCTGCTGCAACGTTTAATTAAACCTGGATGGTTTACATTAAATTCACTCACACAGTGCTTCAATAAGCAGGTGTGTTGACACTTCCATGGGTGTAAAGTGAGTCTCCTGGGAGGTCCTGGCCAGATGCTTCTGTAACTAACACTGAACTGGCCTTCACTTCTTTCATTAAGTGTTTTTATGCAAGTTGTGTCTGTGAGACTAGGTGACCCTGTAAGTTTTACTTTGACCCCCAACAGATACCGAGGAACATACAGTTCATTAAGTAGTTATAATACGTGTAGGTTTATATGTTATATGCTTTGTATCTACTTCACACACAAAAGGTTTCAGTGAGAGAACAGAAACAGTTGAGTGACTTTAAGAAGCTGTCGTGACATTTCCCAGAGGTAGTCCGTGGAAGACCATATGCCAGTCGCCGATGTAGACAATAGAGATTGCACACCCTTCGACGGCCGAATGCTTTGTAGCTGCTGTGTTAGATTTACCATAGCTGCCCCTCCCACAGAATGAACTAGCCAAGACGGAGATTTGTATGTCGGTGTTCTTGATTGAAACATTTCATTTCCTGCACTACTACTTTTTACAGTGCAGATTTAGTATGCTAAGTGTAAAATATTAGCCAGTGTAGCTCTCATCATGTGGCTGCATAATGAAGAATAGCCTTCAGTTAAACTATTGAAATGCTGATTGTACACTGGGAAAATGTGAGCCCCCCCCCTCCCCCCCGTGTGTGAAGTGAAAGGCCTTTCTACCTCAGTGTTTGTGTCTTATTGTAAGTCAGGCCTTGGTTTTAATACCCTCACACAACACATGGACGGTGTGCTCTCTCCTGCTGAGCTCGACTATTTGTTCTCATTCACTGCCTAGAAATGGCAAGCAGCGAAGAGAAATAAGAGAGAAAAGGGCAAAATAAATTAAGCCTTATTTTCTCTTTACATTAAAAACACTGTAAAGACTTTAACATTTGTCCTGGCTTAAGATCTAGTGATGGTCTTTTTTGCCTGGTCTGTTTTACAGTACAGTGAGATCTGTTGGGTGCTGTGCGTTTTGAGTTAGCAGAAAGGAAATGCTTCCCTGTTCTGCCTTTGGTCTTTCTCAGTTCTCCAATCATCTTGAAGTTGTTTCGCTGAGGCTTTCTTCTTCTTTGCTGTGGGTTTCATTAGCTATGCACACTGCATCTCAGGGCCCCTTTTGAGTTCTTTGGCAAACAAAAGCAGAAACAATCTCTGAATCCAGGATTTATAGGGAAGCCTTGCTTCAGTTGGCGGGGCTTGCTTGAAGGAATGTTTTCTAAAGCCACCTGGACATTGGCATCTCTCATAGCATGGCCTTCCTCTGCCCTGACACAATTCATATTTGGGCTGTTCAGGTGACTTTTTCTTCACTTTGTCTATTGATTCTTGGTCATGTAAATTAACAGAATGTAATAACTTGTTGGGCCACAGTAAATGCTTTTACTTTCCTGCTGTTACTGTGGAAAAATGTGCTGATATACATCTGTAGTTTGCACTGCACACATCCATTGAGTATTCTGGCTCTGAGCAGAATATGTTAGTTACTGGTGTGTGGATCCTAATTTTGTTAAGTTGAAATGGGTAAACGCAACCTTCATTTTCAGAATCAATGAATCACAAAAATATACAATAAATTCCCACAATGAAATTACAGTGACATAATGGTCAACATGATGCTGCTCAGCCAAACACTACCATGTCTTCATTCGATTACTTGATATTTTAGAAGATAATCATCAAGAGAATAAATACAATTTGGTAGAATGTTTTTATTTTAAACCTAGATGTACATGACATATTCTGCGGACTTTTGTTGCTCTTCTGTTTTTTCTAAGTCAGTGTTGCCTTCTCTAGCATAATTGTCATCATGGTAATCCACCCTTTATGATCTACAGGATGTGGATCTGTTAGTTTAGCTGTAATGTCATATTGTTGATGAAGGTCAGTAAATATGCCCCCCACAGTGAAAGCTCAGGAACAGGGTGTAGTTATGAAAATAGTAAACATTTGGTATAACAGCTTCCTGTTTCTCTCCAATTCAGAATAGACTTGGCACATTGAACAATGTAATGTATGCTAGCCTTTACAAGACATTGTTTAAAATCGATTAAACTTTAGATCTGCACTACAGTGTATTCATAATTAGCCGAGATATGTTTGGAATCAAACCTGGGATTCTGCTTTTATCTAAAATGCACCGTAACCACTGGGTCACACCCTGTAGACTGTAACTTGCTTTAATTTTGAAAGGAATATGTAATAATATATCCTGTTGCCTATTCATACAACTTCAATTGAAACATTTCCTAATTATTTTTATCATCACCCAAAACTGTTCTGTTGTTTTTCCTCCAGATCCACAGTAGCTATTGGTTTTAAGCATTTGCTTTCAATCATTAGTATAAAAATATTGTATTTCAATACAATCAACACTTGTATGAGCATCCATGACTGTGCTGTGTCATCATTGTAAAGTCACTCAGTGTGTACAGGAAGCTAAAAACAAAAATATTTTCAGTCTGTACTATAGAACATTCCTAACACCACTGCCTTTGTCTTTCTCTCATTTTCTGCTGTGTCTTTGGCCCTCTGTAGACCTGGTACTCAGAGAAACGACTCATCATTTTAGACAGAGTAAAATGCATGACATGATGGGTTTCCTGCTTGGTGGAAGTGTCCAGACTTCCTCACAGTATCACGCGTCAAATTCAGTTTTTTTCTAAGGTGCGAGGTCCGTTGTACATTGCTTCCAGCAAGAGACTCGAAGAAGTGTTATAATCTTTAGTGGAGCACTTTGACCCTTCCTGACTGTGTGATCAGCATATGACTACAGGGCAATGTGTCGTTGAATCGGTTGAAGGTTCAGAAGATTGGATTGCCATCTGGATAGACCGTGTTACTGACGTTTAAATGTATTTATTTTTTCTTTTTGTGGTGTCTTAGTGAGCATGTACTGGATTTCCTCATGGAGTATGTAAGCAGCTGAAAGCCAATGCTATTGGATTATAGCAGGTAGGAATACATAGATAGAAGATTCCCTGCATTCAGTTTTCATTACCTTTTTTTTTTAAGGGCAGTAGATTGGCCATTGCTGAGCATTAATCCAAGTAGATAGCCGTTGTTCATGCTGTTGTCAGTAGTATAGCACAAAATGTAAAATTTGTGTGTGTCAAATATCAGCAGTAGGTCACAGAATGCATTCAGGTGTCAGCGGTTAATGTGTGACCTTCCTCAATAACACAGAGATTATTTGTGACACACCGACTATACTTCTGGTCAACATTATATGGTAAATGTGTTCATCATGTAGGATAACATTCTGCATACATACTTTTCAAATTGAATGAATTGACATAAAGTTGATGATGACTGATTTTCATTCAATCCATACTCAAATCAATGGAAACATGAGCAAGTAATTTAAGCAGTGTGTAGGATTTAGTGGCATCTAGCAGTGTGGTTGCAAATCGTATTAAACCCACTCACCCCTCCCTTTCCAATCGTGTTCAAAGTTTAATAACTGAGATGATATTACTCAATTAAGAGCTATTCTCTGCCCTCTGCAGGTGGCGACAGACAAGGTTGCTGGTAAGCTGAGTTCTACTCTCTCATGGGTGAAGAACTCGGTGTCCCACACGGTCAGTCAGATGGCGAGCCAGGTGGCCACGCCCACGTCCCTGCAGACCACTGCCACCTCCTCTTCCACGTCTCTGTCCTCGCCTGCCCTCTCACCGTCCTCGCCGCCACAGCTCAGCCCAGACGATGTGGAGCTGCTTGCCAAGCTTGAGGAACAGAACAGGTGAGCAGCCTGTCTCTTGAGCCTCTGCTGCACATCAAATTAACAGTTCCTGATTTGGAGTTCGGTAAAGCGTAGACTTTTGACCAGTAAAATAGCATGTGTGCAGTGGTTAGTTACACAGGGACATTCAAACATTACACACACACACACAACACACAACACACACTTATATATTTATATGTATATATATATATATATATATATATATATATATATATATAATATAGAATATAATGTATATATACTTGTTGGTTTGATGAGATCAACTGAGATATTTGAGCCTGCCCCGGATAAACTGACCCATTGAACTACAACAGTAGCCCATTTTACATTGCCTTTTCGGGAATATCGCTTCTTTTTTCTGCCACGTCGTCAGTGTAAACACTACCCGAGAGGGAAAGGTGTGATAGAATGTTACGCCTCTGAGACGGGTACGAGGCCGCCATCATACACATCAACACGTATATGATGCACAGCAACTGTGCTTGCGGTTGAAGAGTCGTGTAAATATGTGAGACAAGCAAACGTTCACCTTTCATAGTTGTTTTGATGCAATCGCGCTATTTGGAGTTCCGACGCTCATTTCCGAGTGTTGCGGCTCTGGTACCTCAAAGCCGGGATGCTTTGTAAATGGAGATACCATTGCGGCGTTACACTACAAAGCAGAGTGCAGCATATATTTGACTCTCCTTTCCGTGATTACGGCAGAATCGTCTGTGTAAACAGTAGGGCTGAGTGATTTTATCGATTCTGCGATATAAATCGATATTTTGTTTCCACAGAAAGTATCGATTTTTTTAGCCACGAGTATCGATACATTAAGTCCCATTCAAATCCCCCTGGCACTCTGCTCGCTGCGCCGAGAGACGGCCGCGCAGGATCGCGGCGCTACGCGTCTGGTCTGAACTGCACTATTGGTTAACAAAGGCGCCGAAAGGAAGCGTGTTTCGTTCGCGGTGCTTTAGCGGCCGCCCGGTTCACGCCGGCATGACGCCAGGTTCACACGAGCTGCTGCAAAGCGTCACGGCCACGGAAATCACACATGATCCGCTGCCCCCCAGTTCAGACCAGACGCGTATTTCTCTGCGGCGGTCGACAAGTGCTTCTGCTCAGCTGTTATTCATTCAGAGCTATTTTTTTCATCGTGGGTAAGTAAATAACCTCATGAAATTAATAAACTGCATCGGCTCGGCCCACAGTGCTCAGCAGCAGAGAGGTGACGAGACTAGAGCCGAGCTATATTGTGTAGTGGAGAGGGACCAACACACGCTATGCGCTATTACGCACACACGCGCGATCGTCCTCTCAAATGCGGCTGCGTCTCTCCAGGTCACTGTGTGAGCGAAAGAAAAGCTCTGACTTGCTTGGGCAGACGTTGTTTGGTGTCACCCGCTGAAATTTAAATATCTAGCCCACCTTCAAAAAAAGTACGCACAGTGCATACAGGATTCCGGCTGGCGGCCCCACTGTGTGTGTGTGTGCTTTGTAAGTTACAGTTTGCACTTAAATAAATGGAACTTATTTTCTCACCACATATTTGATTTATTTTGTCCAGCATTTGCAAGCTGGAGACTCTCTGTCAGGTCAGAGCCATATATTGTGTAATTGATTCTTTCAGTTGATATTAATTCAATCCAAGTAAATGGAACACTCACAAGATGTCACCAAAACCACACTGTACCTTTTAAATCTTTCAGAAAATGATGCAAGTGTATCGAATTATATCGAATCGTATCGTTGACTGAATATCGTGATTTATATCGTATCGTGAGCTGAATATCGAATATCGTATCGTGAGATTAGTGTATCGCTACAGCCCTAGTAAACAGGCCTAGTGTCATTCTGCCTTTCACTAAGTTCTCTTCTAACATATTTTGATAAAGCAGAAAACAGCACTCACTGCAATGCAGGGAGTATAAAGGCTACCATTTTTAATACAAAATCTAAAAATATCGATCCAACTACTCAAGCCTATAATCAAAGTCAACACATCATCCCAACTCAGCATGACCAGCTACTTGTGCAGAAGACTGTACTTAAAGAGGATAGTGTTTGGGTTGTGTCCCTTCCACACACACAAAACAAGTTGAACCTTGGGACGTAATTGCTGCAGGCTTGTTGTGCAGGCTACCGTTAAATCTTCATCAACTATAAATTCACTTGGTTATTAAATCTAATATTTACATACTAATAAAAAGAATGACTAAAATACTAAATCAATTCACACATCTTTTATAACTTTCATGTTAAGTTACATAAACTTTGGCCTCAAATATTTAAATACTATTTTAATATTTACATTTTTATTCAACTTTTCAAGTCAATATTCAGACCTTTGTTCATAGTATTATTATCATTATTTTGTCTTTGCCTTGTTATCTTTACACCTCTGCACCACTCTGGCTCCCTACCATCCCCCTCCTAATCAGATCTGCACCTACGGGAGAGTCTCACCCGACAGGTTGGGACACGCCAACTAGACTTTAAGAGTAAAACAACTTTAGAAGAAAATTTATGTTTCCAGTTTGTCAGGTTCTGGAGGATGTTTAGATAGTTGGTTGTGATTTTGTTCTTTGAGGGTTTCTCAGCTTTTCATCAAAATGTACTCCCAACATAAATGCAAAGTCATGAGTCTGTTTGAAATAAGTTTATCCGTCAGTTATTTGTTGGTTTGTGGTTTCAGGGAGTTTGACCCCGTTTGACCTAGCCCAGAGTGAAGCTCTGACTCGTTTGAAGATGTCTCTGTGTTTATGTGTGTAACGGATGGCTCATTTGGCTAAAGCCTTGTTTGAGTCTCATCCACTGGCTTAATAGTACAAGATATGTACTTTATTATTATATTATAGAGAGGGAGTAAAAGAGAAAATAGCCTCTCGATCCTCAACCCTTCTGTTGATCTAAATTCGTTACGCAGTGTTATTTTGAGTAATTTTAATTGTGCATTTGATTTTTGGTGGCTTGATATTTGGAGGGATATCCTATCCTATAGAATTATAAAATGCGTAAGACTTTGAGAGGCTTTGGCTTAGGGCTGGGCGATATCGAATATATTCGATATATCGCGTACTAGTTAACCGATAGTGTAGTTCAGATCAGATGCGAAGCGCCGCGATCCTACGCGGCCGTCTCACGGCGTGCAGCGATTGTTTCGGCATCTATTTTGTGCGCAAGCCGCGAGCGATCGCGTCATTTCTGGCAGGAAGACACACAAAGAAACACGAGACAATCCAGTCAATTTTCAAAATAAAATACCGCGATTGACAAATGCGATCATATTTGTGTATCTAAACAGAGTAGAGAGATGAAAACAAACAAAAAACAAAATGAAAAAAAATTAGCTCCAAATCAACAACAGCTGAGCAGAAGCGCTTGTCGACCGTCGCGGAGAAATAGGCGTCTGGTCTGAACAGGGGGGCAGCGGCCGCTCGCTCACTGCTGCTACTGCTCACTTTAATTTAGTGTTGTTTTGAAATGCCATCTGAGTTACAGCATGCACAAAAGTGCACTAATTTCTTGTTTTTAAATGTTGTCTCTGTGACAATTTTGCACAAAACGTGCACTTTCTGTTTTGAAATGACAATTTTATGTTAATGCCACTCACTGTTTAATACATACAGTTTTGTTAACTTTGACTTAGTTGTGATTTCCCATTTTTTGTACAAAATTTGAAAATTAGCATATATTAATGCAGTATGAAAAACAATAATGTTTTAATGTATAGACATATAGAATCATCTTACTGGTGTGATTGTATGCATCAAAGTGTTAAGGCTCAAGACTCACCTGTTCAGACTTCACCTCGACTCTACATAGCATGACCCGCTAGCACCCTCCCTCGACACCCCCCCCCCCTCCCCCCCCCCCCAAAAAAAAAAAAAACCTTACCTATAGCACTCTGATCATAGCACTGTTGCTCTTGAAGTACTACTTTACTCAGATGAGGACCTAACACTTGTTCTATTTTTAGCTCTTACTTTATCGGCAATGATACGTCGTGGTTTCTTTGTTTCCTTCTTTTGACAAATGTACTTATTGTAAGTCGCTTTGGACAAAAGCGTCTGCTAAATGACCTAAATGTAAATGTAAATGTAATGTTAATTTAAGGCTAAGGCAAAATATCGAGATATATATAGTATATCGTGACATGGCCTAAAAATATCACAGTACTAACAAAAGGCCATATCGCCCAGCCCTACTTTGGCTGCTTCTTTTGTTCTTCCTCAGCATTTCACTATGTATGACGTAGAGCCAGAGTGTCTAATTGTTGGTTGTATTCACACAATGTGTCTCCTTTGCCATTCATGACACACAAAACCAAGAACAGGTCCAGGTTTGAGGTGTTTCCTGGTTGTCCTCCTGGAAATTGACCAGATAATTCCATAAACCTGCCAGAACTTGTCACATGAAAATGAAGATATCTCTATTCACATTCAATGCTTAGTTTTAGAGCTCTTCATTTTTGCAGCTGTCATGCAACACTGCATTTGAAAGTGTGAAAGTGACAACAGATGCAATGAAGAGGCAAACGCAAGACAACCCTCCAAAAGGGAATGGTTTTGCATGTGGTTCTTCTCTAGTTTTGTGTTCTGCTAGTGTCCTTGATTACTACTGAGTACTACTTGTAGCATGAGGTGGTACCTGCAGACCATTCAGGTAGTCCAGCTCCTTCAGGATGGCTGTATCTCCCAGCACAGTCTCAACAGCAATGTTTTGCTGCCTGAAACATCATCCAGCATGACCGGTTTGGTTGTGGGTCTGTGATGGTCTGGGAAGGTTTATCCTTGGAGGGTAGCACAGACCTCCATGTCATAGCCAACGTTACCCTAACAGCTGTTAGGTACCGGGATGAAATCCTCGGTGATTGTCAGACCCTACACCGTGCTTCCTCCGGGTGCAGTGGGTGCTGGGTTCCTCTTGGTGCCAATGACCGTTGCTGTGTAACTTTGTTCTCAACAAGCAGTCAGCAGTTTTGAAGCGGACATCTAATGGTAGCCTCACATCACACCAACAGTACAAGACCTTTTGTAAGTGTAAGATGTATTCTGTGTGCTGTCCCTGAGGTGCTTATTGTTCACATCAGAGTAAAGCACTTTTAGAGGGTGACGCAACATCCCTCTACTGCCAGCTTTGTGAATTCTTTCTCCGTTGTGACTCTCACCCATGGCTAGTGCACTCGGTGTCAGCATGGAAACCAAGCATGCCGTTCAGAGTTTGGGATTGTGTCACAGTTAACTCCAGTGAAATAGACAGCAAGGCTCTGTTGAATGCAGGGGTCGGTGACTCATCGGTACGCCCACAACAGCTACTGCTCCAGAAAGCCAAGTGATGCTTTCTGTCATTACGGGACATCACAACCAGGGAAATGTTTCATTTTCTCACTAATTTCTTTCATGAAGCTCCTAGCCGACTTGAGTTCAGCTTCCCTTTGACCTCTGCCTCCACCCGACACATCGCTGGACCCTTTAAAAGACACATTTCTCTGCCGCCACGCCTCTCTATGCTGATGTCAACCAAACATGCAAATCTTATGATTTTGTCACCAAAGTGTTGACAAGACAGGTGCAACAGCAGAAGGGAGGGCTTTATGTATTCATACCAGATGTTGCATTAATCTAATATATGTCATCATCACCTTTTTTAACAATGATGGAAAAATCTGAAGGCTGTTGTCATTTTGATGGACTAGAGACCTTTTGAGCATTTCTGTGACCGACATGGGGCACCATGGCTGCAGAAGGAGCACATGCTGTGGGATTTCCTGTAGCAAGTGTTTTGCAGGGTCAGGAAATCCCACATTTGGATTCTGGGACCAGTCTTCAGTGCTGAGTGCAGAGTGCTGGTTCAGCCTTCTGAAATAATATGAAAAATCAATTAATCTGCTTCGGGTATGTTGACATGAAAAGTGACCTCATGCTCTGTGTTGTGTCTCTGTTCATTTCTCTTCCCATGCCCATATAAATGCATACTCTTTAGATTGTTCCATCGGCTTTATTAAATGATTAAAAACACACACTTACAGTGTTACAGAGTGCGCGATGCTGCCGTGTGTGCCGTTGTCTCAGTCCTCAAACCTCAAAATGTATCAAAGATGCATGTAATCATTTACAAAATTCACAACATGAATTAATATAGAGAATGTCCTGCTTCATTTTTTCCTTTTCAAAACAGCATTTTCACTGTGCTCATCCACTTGTTGCCACACACACGAAGGGAGGCTTGCAGCTGGATTAACAGACAATTCAAGCTTCATTCAAAAATCTCAAAAGAAGCTTTGAAGAAGAAGTGACATCGGGTTCAGCCCTAGTGGCTCGGTTCGATCCACTTTGAGGCAACCATTGATCCGTATGTATGTTACAGATACTGGGATGTGTCTGCAGGTTTTTGTGTGTTTAGTGAGGCCTTTGTACCCGACAGAGCAGATAAAAGACACAAGCATTTGTTCAGTAGTGTCACACAGATGAGGAAGTCCTCCACCGACTGCTCCAATCTGTAAATCAGACATGCCATTGCTCCAGAATTCCTACAAACCAGAGACCTGAGGAGTACATCATGAGTTTGTCTTGGTAAGATTAAAAGTATTTTAGGCGTGTTCTCCTGCTGTAATCAACTGCAAATTGAATGTAACAGTCAGCTGCTTGAAAACAGTACCTTTAACAGTTTGGCTTTTCGACCTGGATCAAAATGTTATTTTCATTTTATCCTTTAAATCACTGCAAATATTGCTTTGAACACAACTTATTCTCTGCAGTGTTTTCATATTTTGTATTTGTAAAGCTGCAGACTTGTGTTTGACTACTGGTGAATTATTAGCAGAGGTACCAGTAAGTTCAGGTTCATGTGTAACTCAGCCTGTTAATGCAGCGTCTATGATTGTTTGTGACGGACTGAACTGAAATGCTCAAACAAGTGGAATTTGTGGCAAGATTTTGGCAACTTTGGCAACTTGGCAACAAGATTTTGCTTTTTATTCACTTTTTCTTTCTCAGTCACACATGTGAAGAAATTATGTTGCTAGCCGGTCTTTCAGGCCGTCCATTTTACTCCCTCCCCACACGACCCAAATTAGGCTGTAACCCTAGCCATTCTGGGAGCACCCTCCCTGACGTCACTCTCCGGTGGAGAGGCCCAGGCCTTTTTCCGAGATCAGGTGTCTGAGCCTTTGTGTGTCTGTCTTGAGCTCCTCTGTGCTGCACAGGTTGGCAGTCACAGCTTCTTTTCTGTGCACACTGATCCTTGACTGGGTCACTCTGTCAGTAACTCTAGTGACAAACTGATAAGAGTGATACAGTACAAGACGCTTGAAATTTCCATCCCCCACAATGCACTTCAAATGCTGACCCTGAATGTTGTTATTTTACACTCATGTCATAATGTCATTACACTCATATGTCATATGTCATTTGTAGAGTAGTGACATAAACTGTGATACAGTTTATGTCACTACTCTACAAATATGAGCGGCTTTCTATGCTTAATGTTGTTTGGTTGCTGCAAATCACAGCATGCACATTATCTGGCACTGACTTCTAGACTTTGCCGAATCTGAGGACGTATTGAAACCCCTGCAGATCCATTTATGTCTGATGGTGTACTACATGTTTTTGCAGTTTCTCTTTTCTCTTCAGTGGGAGTAGGGTCCAGTGATTGGTAAAAAAAAAAGCAATGCAATCAGCACTACTCGCTGTTGTTTTGGATGTCAAACCTGCTTGGCGCAACCTGGATGTGGAATTGATTCACCAGTATGCCCAGACTAGGACTCTTTTTATTAAGATGGACTTGCACCGGAAATGAAAATGCTTGTTTGATAAAGATGTTGACCTACTGGTCTTCAGATTGTAGAGCTGAACCCAGCTGTCATTGGGCGAAGGCAGGGTTCACCCTGGACAGGACGCCAGTCTATCACAGAGCTGACATGTAGAGACAGACAGGTAACCAGTCTATCACAGGGAGACATGTAGAGACAGACAGGTAACCAGTCTATCACAGGGCTGACATGTAGAGACAGACAGGTAACCAGTCTATCACAGGGCTGACATGTAGAGACAGACAGGTAACCAGTCTATCACAGGGCTGACATATAGAGACAGACAGGTAACCAGTCTATCACAGAGCTGACATGTAGAGACAGACAGGTAACCAGTCTATCACAGGGAGACATGTAGAGACAGACAGGTAACCAGTCTATCACAGGGCTGACATGTAGAGACAGACAGGTAACCAGTCTATCACAGGGAGACATGTAGAGACAGACAGGTAACCAGTCCATAACAGGGCTGACATATAGAGACAGACAGGTAACCAGTCTATCACAGGGCTGACATGTAGAGACAGACAGGTAACCAGTCTATCACAGGGCTGACATGTAGAGACAGACAGGTAACCAGTCTATCAAAGGGCTGACATGTAGAGACAGACAGGTAACCAGTCTATCACAGGGCTGACATGTAGAGACAGACAGGTAACCAGTCTATCACAGGGAGACATGTAGAGACAGACAGGTAACCAGTCTATCACAGGGCTGACATGTAGAGACAGACAGGTAACCAGTCTATCACAGGGAGACATGTAGAGACAGACAGGTAACCAGTCTATCACAGGGCTGACATATAGAGACAGACAGGTAACCAGTCTATCACAGGGCTGACATGTAGAGACAGACAGGTAACCAGTCTATCACAGGGCTGACATGTAGAGACAGACAGGTAACCAGTCTATCAAAGGGCTGACATGTAGAGACAGACAGGTAACCAGTCTATCACAGGGCTGACATGTAGAGACAGACAGGTAACCAGTCTATCACAGGGAGACATGTAGAGACAGACAGGTAACCAGTCTATCACAGGGCTGACATGTAGAGACAGACAGGTAACCAGTCTATCACAGGGAGACATGAAGAGACAGACAGGTAACCAGTCTATCACAGGGAGACATGTAGAGACAGACAGGTAACCAGTCTATCACAGGGCTGACATGTAGAGACAGACAGGTAACCAGTCTATCACAGGGCTGACATGTAGAGACAGACAGGTAACCAGTCTATCACAGGGAGACATGAAGAGACAGACAGGTAACCAGTCTATCACAGGGAGACATGTAGAGACAGACAGGTAACCAGTCTATCACAGGGCTGACATGTAGAGACAGACAGGTAACCAGTCTATCACAGGGCTGACATGTAGAGACAGACAGGTAACCAGTCTATCACAGGGCTGACATGTAGAGACAGACAGGTAGCCAGTCTATCACAGGGCTGACATGTAGAGACAGACAGGTAACCAGTCTATCACAGGGCTGACATGTAGAGACAGACAGGTAACCAGTCTATCACAGGGAGACATGTAGAGACAGACAGGTAACCAGTCTATCACAGGGCTGACATGTAGAGACAGACGGGTAACCAGTCTATCACAGGGCTGACATGTAGAGACAGACAATCATTCACACTCACATTCACACCTGTGTGAACCCATGCTTACACGGGGAGAACATGCAAACTCCACACAGAAGGAACCCGGGCCCGACCCAGGAATTGAACCCGCGACCCTCTCGCTGTGAGGCGACAGTGCTACCCATACACCACCGCAGCCCTCTAAAACAATTTATGTAACAAAGTATGTAATTGTATCAGGATTGTATTTCTGTTCGCTATGCATTATTGATTTAAGCCCATTAAGACAATTAGGTTTAGACAGTTAGTTTGATAAATTATGAAATAAATGTTTTTGATGGAAGTGGACTTTATGCAGTTTGCCTTTAGGCAGTTTTTTCTCGCCACTGTCGCTGTAACGCTTGCCCCTGGGTGATGCTGGGACTTTGAAATTGTGTTGACTCTTGATATTTTGAGCATATTCTAGTCCTGCTCAATGTGTAAAGTGTCCAGAGATGACTTCTGTTTTGATTTGACACTATAAAATTTAATTGAATTTATCATGTAAGGTGACCTTGGGTGTTAAAAAGGCGCCAACAAAGAACATTTATTATTATTATTATTATTTATGATTGTCCATTACCAATCATCAGTGGACTGCTGCTGCTAATACTAATGCTACTGTTAATACTAGTACTACTGTACTACTACCAACACCGAATGCAGATGGAACCCAAGGGCCTGGTCTGCTCAAGATGTCTCAAAGCCTGTTAAGGCAGTTTTTTCTCGCCAGTGTCGCTGTGATGTTGCTCCTGTTGATGTTGCGACAATGATTAAAGTGGTAGCCCAGTGTTCATCCTATCTCTTAATTCACTACAGGCTGCTAGAGACAGACACCAAGTCGCTGCGCTCCATGAACGGCTCCAGGCGAAACAGTGGCTCCTCCCTGGTGTCTAGCTCGTCTGCCTCCTCCAACCTCTCCCACCTAGAGGAGGACTCTTGGATCCTGTGGGGACGAATCGTCAATGAGTGGGAGGAAGTACGCAAGAAGAAGGAGAAGCAGCTAAAGGTGAGACTAGTGCACAGGACTTCCTTTGAAGTGACGGCCAAGTCTTGTGCCGACCTGCTTAAGAGCTTACTGAAACACAGCTGCATTAAGAGCTTACTGAGACACATCTGACCCGCCTGCTGAAACAAGGTTAAGACAATTATGGAGCTGTAGTTTACAAATCTGCTTTCGAGAGTTTTATCAGCTCTTTTGATAATGGTCAATGTCAATGTGATTAGTGGGCAAAATCAATTACTTTTGTCAAAAAAGATTAAAGATTTAAAGGAGATTAAAGAAAATGTTGTCCTTTATAGCTGCTAAATACACTGATAAAGTCCCGTTGCTACCATAAAAATAATTGAATATGTTTTGTGAAGGGAAAGTTGGTGTCACCCATTCGCCCTACGTGCCACAGCGCCCGACTTCCTCCCCCTCATAACGAACCAGCTAAGTCTGAGTTTATATCGAGGCAGACACACCGGCATGACAGGCTATGCTGCCGTGCAATATCAACAAAAACCGACAGCAGGGACTTTTTCAAATTTGATTATGAACAGTGGAGGTTCTACTGTAAGAATATGGGGAGTGTATACAGTTTTGCACTTTAATAACTTTAATGATTGTTAGTGGCAACCTTAATGGAGATGGCTTTAAACTTGGTTGACATCTAGGCTACACTGCTACTCTGTTGATACACATGTTTCACAGGCATTGTATCAGGCTGGCCTGAATGCTACAATAGCCTTATCTGTTAAAATGTTTACCCGGCCCCTAAATATTTTCTAAGGCTATCTTTGTTCTAGGTGACACTGTAGTGTAGTCCTTGAACTTGTTATTTTTGTTCTTGACATTTGAATCTAATATTAGGTTGCTTGTTTCGGCGGTTACTCTTGTGGTCTTGTGATAACCATATGCCCGGTCACTGTCAATGGCAGTTTGGTTTAAAATGCACATGGAGACCCGTGAGGAAAAATAGAAAACTCCGTAAACCACTGTGTTCATAACATTCTGATAACAGGCAGAAGTCATGGCAGGGATTTAGCAAGAGATTACCTTATGTACGACTGTGACCAGGTGATAAAGGTAATGTAAAAACATTCCTGGGTTGTTCTTGCACTCTTGCATGCTTTTGGTCCGTTCATTGCTCCGCTTTGAAATTGCAAGCGACACTTAAAAACTGTGTCATCATCATCATCATCACCCATGATTATGCCTCTCTCGTAGTTAGTCACGTTTAAAGCCCATTTTCTGTAAGCTGTTCACATGAAACAACAGTCTGACATGTTTGACAAAGACACAAACATGAAAATGGGATGGGACATCTTCTGTGTGGGCAGGGTTTCCGTTTTTCTTGCCACGCACTGTTGTGTGTAAATGGGGAAGTGTTGCAAAGGACCTGTGACCGTGCGTGGGTGTTATGTAATTTAACAGAAGTAGTAATGACCAGACGGTAGCAACCAGCCTGGGATGGTAATCATAACTGCTGAGGCTTCCACAAAATGTTTTCTTCCCCTCAGCTAACAGACAAACCCAGTTTCTGTTGCGCAAATGACTTTTCTGCACTTGTCAGCAAAAACCCTGATGTGTTCATGTTTTCAATACATAGTATTTAATCAAGATCCACTGCTGAAGAGATATATGAATTGTTCAGTGGATAAAAGGGTCAAATGTAAATGAGATGCTGAAATATTTCCTGCGCATCTATACCAAATAAGTTCTTAAAAGCATTAACCATTGAAATCTTTGATGATTTTCTATAAGATGTTTTTACACAGAGATTCAGCCGTAATCAAGGAAAGAAGAGCCCTCGATATGCCGCGATCGCACCCGTTATAAATAGCTTTGGTTTGCAGCATAACGCCGCAACAGTGTCTCCTTTTAAAAGCATCCTGTGATGCCGTTACATGTAACACAACAGTGCCGACTGCCTCGAGACAGGCCAATGGAGCGTAGGAAATACAATTAGCTAGAGCTTACCAAAACCAAAATGTAAGGTTAACTTTTGCTCATCTTGCACATTTAGACAACTTTTAAACCGCAAGCGAAGTTGCTGTGCATCATAAACATTTGCTCCAGGAGCAACTACATGCTTTTTTGTTCTTCGGGTAAACGTTCTGAGCTCATTAAATCTCACGACGTCGCACATGTAAAACGTCCTCAAAATGTCACATTCTGTTGCGGCACACGGCCTCACTCCATTCACAAACGCCTCGTTTCTGGTCTGTGACGACCTCTGTTACCGGCTCCGAGCCCTTTCCGTCTCTGTACCTTTTACAATAACGACAGTGCAGAAAAAAGGAGTGCTACTCCCGCAACAAAAAAGCATGGTAAAATGGGCTTATGTTGGAGCCTGTCACAGAGCATTAATTAGAATACAAAAGGGTGTTTGACGTAGTGGTGTGCCTCAGAAAGCAGCCTTCGTTCAGACACAGAGAAGATGTGAGACGGAGCATTGTTCCAGCACAAAGCTTGGTTTGTCTTGTCTGACCTCTGAGAGGGGTGAGGGATCCCCTGCTGAAAGCCTGTGTGGGTGGACCTCTGCTCCAGATGCACCCTGCACTGACCAGATGCACACACACACACACACACACACACACACCTTCCTATCATAGCAGGAAAGACCAGTGTTCCCTGTCAGCACAGGAAATTGCTTAATCAAATTCTATCAGCAGTAATTTATGGAAACAAATCACACAGCAAAGTGCCTCCTTGACGTGATTATATTTGTCAGTGGAAATGGTATTATTATGAGAGGCTCACTGTGCAGAAGTGGGAATATAAATGCTACAGCACAAAGCATGCCTGTGGCAGTATCCTGCTGTAAGAAATGCAATAGTCTGCTCTTTTTCTCCACAGGAAGCCAACGTGTTTTCTTACCACATTCAAAAATACTAAAACAGTCACCATTACATTCCTCATTCATGCCTCTGAAATATAGATACGTTATTGTCAATTTCACAAAGTATCTATTTTTTTTTTACGCAGGATCTTGTCAGAAGAGGGGTTCCTCACCACTTTAGGGCAATAGTGTGGCAGTTGTTGTGCAACGCTCAAAACATGCCCATCAAAGATCAATACTCCGAACTCCTGAAGATGACGTCACCCTGCGAGAAGCTGATCCGCAGAGACATCGCCCGCACTTACCCTGAACATGAATTCTTCAAGGAGAAAGACAGCTTGGGCCAAGAAGTCCTCTTCAATGTCATGAAGGCAGGTCTCGTTGAACTTGATTGTATGCAGATAAACTGATAAGCATGTGTACAGATAGCAAAAACAGGTATTTAAGTAAGATGTATTAACAGTAACCAGGGTGAGGAATGTCAGTACAGTAAATGCAAGTGTGTACAAACCATCACTCACTCAAAACAATCTGTTATCTCAGGCATATTCTCTGGTTGACCGAGAGGTTGGCTATTGTCAAGGGAGTGCGTTCATTGTAGGACTGCTACTCATGCAGGTAATAGTCCCGTCATCACCACACATTCACACACACAAACACTGATTCATCACTATATAATAGTTATTTAAGTGAACCGATTCAAGCTTTGATTTCACCCTGTTGTTGTTTTCCTAGATGCCAGAAGAGGAGGCTTTCTGTGTGTTTGTGAAGCTGATGCAAGACTACAGATTACGAGAGCTTTTCAAACCCAGCATGGCTGAGCTGGGACTCTGCATGTACCAGTTTGAGTGTATGATCCAGGTAGACACCTCATACTTGTTGTAAAACTGTGGGTAACAGTTTGTAAAAATGAGTATGAAAATGTTTTCTTCCCTCACCTGCCGCTGTGGCAGGTCACTAAACATTTCTATCTTCTGAAATCTATGTAGAATGCCTTAAACTATGGAAATATATTATGCAGTCTTGATCCCTGACTGTTATATATTTAAGTTATTTTTTAACCAATACCTTATACTTATATATTGTGGCAGGTGGCCTGACATCTTCACTTGCAATAGCCAACATGTACCCTGAATTTGAAAGGCGGCAGGTGCTAATTTCATTCCCCGATATAGCGATAATGGTGTGAATCCTTATTATTTTTGCCTTGCAGGAGCAACTCCCGGAGCTGCACATGCATTTCCAGGCTCAGAGCTTTCACACATCCATGTACGCCTCCTCCTGGTTTCTCACCATCTTCCTCACCTCCTTCCCTCTACCCGTTGCCACGAGGATCTTTGACATCTTCATGTGTGAGGTCAGTTGAAAAGAAGTCTAGCTGTTTAAAGAGCTGCCACCTGCTTTGAATGATATCAATCTGCTTACATAGATCAGTCTGTAAAGAATATGTGTCTTTACATATTTGTCATTCTGTTTATTTAGCTTGCATTTTACTCTGATTCAATTTCAATCTCTTTTACTGAATTTACTTGTTTATGTGGTCTCTAATGTTTGTGAATGATCAAGATGTTGCTTTTGCTGTTCGTAGCATAATGGCCTCCAGTGATCCAAAATGTACATGTGTCTATAAAAGGAACGGTAAACTCCTGTTTGGGTTTCCACTCTTTTTTTTTTAATTTTGGATTTCTTCTGTTGCTTTGAGACAAACTGCATTTGTAGATTACATGAAGTTGACAGTCATGGAAAGGTTATCCATTAGCACCGCCTGCTGGATGAAACCAAAACAGCACAGTCCACATTTATTGTTAGTGTGAGTTGTTTCATAGATCCCTAGAGACCCATTGAAAGCCATTTTAAATCCTCAAAACACTTAAAAAGAGATTTCTCGCTGATGATTGTTGTTTCATTGAAAGATAACTCCTCAGTGACTACTGGTGATCTCTCTCCTCAGGGTCTGGAGATAGTTTTCCGTGTGGGACTGGCCATCCTTCAGATGAATCAGACTGAACTGATCCAGCTTGACATGGAGGGAATGTTGCAGGTATATCAGCCATGACCTCCATATGACCTGTCATCCCAGCAGCTTAGATGTGTGGTCTAAAGTGTGCAGCACCCTCAGGGGAGGAACCTCCACCACACCCAGATAATTGACACATATGTGTTTCCCAACCTCACCTGCTGTGTTCATGCTGACGTCTGATGTAGAGCTTTGGTCTCTGACTAAGACGTCAGGGTGTTTAAATGTGTGTGTGTGTGTGTGTGGCACTCATCCTGTTTCCTTCCTGTGCTTCAGCACTTCCAGAGGGTCATCCCACACCAGCTTGACAGCGGACCAGATAAGGTCATCCTGGCTGCATATCAAGTTAAATACAATGCCAAGAAGATGAAAAAGTAAGCACAAATCTTGGTTCATCAACACATACCAACCTTTTCTTTTGACCTATTTATTTCTACAGAAGAGCCTGTAAAAATCACATCCTCTTAGGCCCATCTCACCACAGTTCATGGATCTTTATCATTCTGGGTTCCGGTGTTCACTTTACAATTAAACTTTGAAACTATTTCATAGTGTCTAAATAATCCCAAACTGCCATGACTGTAATGATTTTTTTTTTTTTTTGTGAGAGCAGCCTTTCTAACATCTAAGCCTGCTCCAGACATTGTCATTCTTAATCAAGGCTACCAAACCTATAAACGTTGTATGTGTTATGCTGTTGTTATAAAACTAATTTGTAGATCTTATTTCTTGCAGAATGTATTTAAATTGTACCCCTATTTTGATTACTGCAAGGTTTTCAGTACAGTATTTTATCATGTAAGAAATGTTAATATTGTTGTGTTCATTGATTGTCTGTGATTTTTTTGTTTTTCAGGTTAGAGAAAGATTACACTACATTCAAAACTAAAGAGATGGAGGAGCAGGTGGAGATAAAGGTGTGCAGAGGTTGTTGAATGTTAAAATATGTTTTAAAGGCTCCTCAATGCGTATTTTGTTTTGTGTGATTCTGTAATTTCTATGTTTGCAGAGGTTGCGGACAGAGAACCGGCTCCTGAAGCAGAGGATAGACACACTAGAGAAAGTGAGTGCAGCAGCGTTTGGTTCAGGTGCTCCATCACCAGACTAACCAGTCAGACAACGCTCCCTGCTCATCAGCATTACATTAACCGCATCCAGCTGTGTCTGCTCACACATCATGCATCTCTTCTTAATGAAGGAGTCTCGTCTTTCACTAACTGGGCTCTGTTAGTTGAAAGTCAATTTACTTGATAAGTCATGGTTGGCTGGTACAGTATGGTACATTTTCTGATGGCAGATAAAGTTGCCATCAGAAACAAGTTGACGTTGTCTTGGTGTCACGGTGACTGTCTGTGTGTTTGGAATAACGGATGTGACCTGAAGCAGAGACTTCTACAAGCTTGGAATGTGAAAGTGGCTTAATGCTGTCCAAGTCCATACAAAGCACTGCATGCCACGTTGCACTGCTTGTATCATCCTGCAACATTTCATGTGTCTTTGAATGAGCGCTGCCAGGTAAAGGCACCATGCATGAGGTCTGCCGTGGACGGCGAGGGCTACGCCGCGTTTGCCTGCAGGGAGGGAACACTGGTCTAAATGAGTCTGTTACTTACAACCAGCTGGAGGCTGCTGCTCTCTGACCCCCCCGGACCCTTTTAACTCTCCACTAACTGAACCGAGTAAAAGTTAAGATGAACCACATCCGAGTCCACCGCTTCTGTTCAGTTCAATAACACATGGCTCTTTAACACAGCTGTTGTGCTGTTGTTCTACCATACTTCACTCTCTTGCTATTACTAGAGCTGTCCTGTAACTCTTCCTGTCTGAAACCTGTCGCTGTTATCAGCACCGCCTACTTTTTCACTTTATCAGCACCATCACATCTGCATGCAATGTTCCTTTTCTACCTTTGAATGTAAACCCCATTCCACAGTCTGTAAACAAACATTTCTGGATGGGAAATGAACATTGCATCTCTACTCTTAAACAATCAATTGTTCTTTATTTGTGTGCTTTAAACTGTCCTCTGGATTGTCTCTCTCTGCTGTCTCTTGTTGATATTTCTGTTTTGTAGGAAAGTGCTTCCTTGGCAGATAGATTGATCCAGGTATATTCCTCATTTTCTCTTTTCTGTATTACTCATGTTGCACCTTCCTTCTTCCTTCTCTCTCTTTAGCATTGCATGCTCATGATAAGTACAATGAAGATTAAGCAGAATCTATGAACACTAATGATTCTCTGAATTAAGAACTAAACCAGCGTTTGATTACTGATTACATTGTTGAATAAGTGCATGAAACAGCACATTTTCGCATGTCAGAGGAAGTGAGAGAATCACAAATCGTGCTGAAGAAAACAAGAACTAGAATATAAATCACACGTTGCTGGAGTTCAGCATGTCCTTAGAAAACCCTCATCTTCTCTTCTGATTCACCCACTCATTCCGCCCTCTCGTTTTCACTTCCTGTCATGCTCACACCTTCACGGTTGGTTATGTCCCAAGGGACAAGTGACTCGGGCTCAGGAGGCAGAGGAGAACTACCTGGTCAAGCGGGAGCTGGCCACAGTCAAACAGCAGAGCGAGGAGGCCAGTGCTCAGCTGGAGCAGGCCAAGACAACCATCAGGCAGCTCCAGCAGCCGCATGTGGTAAGGAGGGCCGCAGAGTCCCCGGATGCCACTGCACTGGCACAGATCCTGTCCAGTCTGTGACGGGAGCTGTGATGTTGTGACTGGGATGCTTCCCAGAGCAGTTTGTCTTCAGCTGCACTGAGAGCTCAGGCTGACTATTTCAGCATCATGTGTTGTGCTAGAACCGACACCTGGGTTGCAAAAAATGCGACTACAATTCAGATGTGTCACGGTTATTTGTTGACACACATTGCCTAGCAACAAAATCCAAGCAGTGGCAGAGCAGGGCTTTAATCACTTTGCACATCGGCTGTGGGTAATTATCTGTTTGGCATGCATGATTTAAAATTGGGACAGCGAGTACTACACAGCTCAATCACCTTACAGTCTTCTGCATTTTCAGAAATGCATTCATGAATTTGTAAGCAGTTGTCTGACAGGCTGGTAGATTTCACACATGGCACCTTGTTCAGGGAATCTATTGACTGAACATTCTTAATTATTGATGGTTGCATTCCAGATAAGATGCAAGCATTACAATGTTTTACATAATTTGCTATCTTGCTTCTCAATGAGCAGTCATGAATTATTTATGTGAAGGAAGTGAAAGGCAAAATGGTTTGTGTCAGCTGCAATTAAGGTTGAATCCTTTGTAGCGGAAAGCAGAGAGGCATTAAGGTGTGTTTTCTTCCAGAATCATTTTATACACACGCACACACACACACAATATTATCATTGTGTTCTTCATTAAATGCAAATATTGAGGGCACTCAGGCGTCCACATCTGTAGCTCTGCTGTCCGTGCTCATGCACATGTCCTGTTGTAGAAGGGAGCCCCTCGGTACTCGGAGGAGTCTGTCCTGCAGCTGGAGAGGGAGCTTGTGCAGGCTCGGCTGAAGGAAGCAGAGTCTCAGTGCGCTCTCAAGGAGATGCAAGACAAGATCCTTGATATGGAACAGGTAAGTTCAGTGCATGATGTCCTGCCTAGGGATGGGACGACAAAGGATTTTATCACGCATTAAGATTAAAAAAAAATGTAACTTTTCCTCCCCTTCCTTAGAGGAACACATCGCTACCAGACGACACCAACGTAGCACGTCTTCAAGAGGAGCTGATTGGAGTGAAGCTGAGAGAGGCCGAAGCCCTGACTGGCCTGAAAGAGCTGAGACAGCAAGTCAGAGACCTGGAAGAGCACTGGCAGGTGAGCACCGACATGTCAATCTCATGTCAAAACATTATCATTTTTTTTCTTCAAAGTGCAATATGCCTGTGTCATACAGTGGGAAAGGGAATATCATTCAATAAGTAGTGGAAATGTGATGGACTGTAACACCTCTCCTCAGCGCCACTTGGCACGCACCGCTGGTCGCTGGAAGGACAGCCCCAGGAAGAACACCCTGAGTGAGCTGCAGGACGAGCTGATGAGTGTGCGGCTACGTGAGGCCGAGGCCCAGGCAGAGCTGCGGGAGACTCGCCAGAGGATGCTGGAGCTGGAGACACAGGTCAGATCATGATCAGCTTCAGAAACACACTAACCCCATGAAGCTAATATATCTTTTGGTTACTCTTTTGTCCTGCATTTTCAAATTCATAGCTTCTCTGTCCTTATAATGCCAATATTCATAACATTAAATTGTATACTGTAGTATTGAGAATTAAGTAAGTAAGGTGGACCTACAATTTATATATACTAACAGTAAAAGAAGTGAATTCTCCACCTGTATTGTCACACAGTATCCTTCAGAGGGCAGCAGTCATCTTTTCCAAACAACTCACACACTTGTGTGCAGGCAGTTCTGATCCCATTACTGTGTTACTCAGATGTTTTTCTTCTATCAAATTAAAACTTGTCTTTATGTGCAACATGCTCGCACAGAATCAGATTCACAGCAACCAGCTGCGACGAGCGGAGCAGGAGAGTCGCTGTCTTCAGGACTGCGTGCAAACGCTGACGGTGCAAAATAAAGACCTGCATGTGCAACTGCAAGAGATCAAGCGGAGACAAGCTGAGATTGAGTGCAAGGTACAACTCTGCTACCGACATGCAACACTTAACTCTCCACCAAAGTGGCTAAATCCAAATCAATCTCAAGTATGTGTTATCGTGTAAAATTGGAGGACAATATTGTTGATTTGTTCTGTTTAAGTGGTGCTTCTTCCTTGTGCTTTATTAGGATTTCAGTTTTAATACTACTTGAGATGTCTTGTCATAGGTCTACTCTGGGGACATGTCCAGACCCCTTTTTAAGTTTTTAAGTATAATTTGTTAAAAATCTGCTCTAAAAATAGCTAAATGAAATAGATGAGAACACACATAGAAAAGCAAATATCGCTCCCACTTTGCAGCAGAGTGGGGCGGGGTGTGTTTCAGTTATGTTGTGTAAATCCTGTGTGATAGGAGATGCAGGTGTTGATTGATATTGTCCTGAAGGTTGTGATAATAGTCTATAGCCTGCCAGTGTAAATCCTGTATGAGTATCTATGCCTACAAGTGACGATATTGTCTTAATGATGAGGTGTAGCCTGTCGGTGCAGATCCCGTGTTTACAGGCCTACATTACTAGTGTATTGCGTGTGAGCGGGTGTTGGCACCCATGTGTACAATACATATATTTATACTGGCATTCACACCATGCCTACCCGGGGCTTTGGCAGAACCGTCCTCAGCTTCTTTTTGTTTTTCTGCAGAGTAAGGAAGAGGTGATGGCAGTGAGGCTGCGGGAAGCTGACAACATCGCTGCTATGGCTGAACTCCAGCAACACATCTCAGAGCTGGAAATTCAGGTGAAGTCCCAGCACTCGTTGCTATGTTTGGATGTAACATTACACTCTGCCTCCGCGTCAAGCTCTCCTTCGCAAATCACATTTAAACTCCCCACAGACACATCCAGGAATGTATGTGTATGAGTTATATCCTTATCTTCATTGATGAGAGGACGATGTTGATGAGAGGCAGACATGTTTAACATTTAGCGTTGCAGTATGAGTGATGGCGTACAAATCTTAATCTAAGATGGAAATCCAGTGGTTATTTCACATGACAGATTTCTGTATTTGCGGTTTAGTCTGAGCTCTTCTCACTGGTTTGAAATAGACAGAGATAGTGGTGGATGTGTTGTTTTTCTTATGTTGCTAAGGAAACGTTGTCAATCAAATCAGATCAAACCACACCCACGCAGTCCTGATGACGCAGATTGTCAGTTATTTCATGTTTTTTCTAACTTTGAATCTTTAAATCAGTCATGGATATGTAAAGTGTTCAGCTACTTTAAGGTCGACATACATGGTGAACGGCAACGATAGACTGGAGAACAGATTTAATTTGCCTTTTTAAATAAATCCAAACATTAGTAGAAGAAATCCACCTAAAAATCAGACAAAGCTTTAAATTGAGATGAAATGAAAAATGCCTTTTAACCATTTTATATCACATCATTGAACAATATATATGCAAACAAATACATTTGCACATTTTTAAATCAAACCCAGCCATCTGTTCTTCCCAAACCAAATATGTTGGAAGTTAAAAATGCTCTAACTTCGGTTTCATTGGGACATTTCCTTTTTGTGCAACTTGTAAATGTGAACTTATATCAGAACTGTCATTGACGCACAAAACCCCAGATGCTTTCATGACTTTTAATGATGTTTGACATAAACTCACTCCTTTATATGAGCCACTCTCCACAGTCAAGAGTGAAGAAACTAGTACTATTTATCCCCAAACAAATGTAACGCTACACACAACAAGGGTGACTAAAACAAATACAGGCATCTTCTTACACTGCTGACACTCACCAGTTCTGATTGATCACAGATAAAATAAGATCTAAAAACAGTCATACGTAGTTTGAGGCTTGTTTGTGGGCTCAACACTCTTTTCAAATGACTGAAGCTGTGCAGCAACAGAGATGTTGTGTGTTTTGGTTAGCCGATCTGCCCATTTACTTCAGCTGTCCTCTATTTTGCACTTCTGTCGTTTTGCATGTGTGTGCTGGCCAGTGAAGTCTGCTGGGAATCAACCAAACAATCAAAGTGTCGAGTGATTCACGATATTATCCAGGCAATCACAATATGATCAAAACTACTAACATAGTGGAACCCGTCCTATATCGTCCCATCGACCCTGTCGATATAAGTAACTTCTAGTTATACAAGAACAAGAGTGTGAAATGCTTTCGCTGGGAGTCTCCATGAAAGAAATAGAAATATATAAAATACTTATACATACAATATTAATGTAAACATTTTTACTAAAATGTATTTAAAGAGCGATCATTTTATAATCTGATAATCTGACTATTATTTATTGCTTACATTGATTGCTTCGGTTGAAACACTTGACTTTCTCTCTGCATGTATACGCAGTAGATAAGCATTTAGTGAATAGTTTATACCACACTACATAGAGATACAAGTGTTTAATAATGTGGCACCTATTTATAAGTATGACACCTACAACACACCTCCCCCTCTTCCCCTTCTCAGGCACTCGCAATTACACCGTGTGGTCTGAGGTTTCGTTACTAAGCGATAGAGCAAAAACATGCAACACCAAAGTTTACCACTACCGCCCTCGGACTTTTTAGAATCTGTGTAATGAGCTCTCAGTAATGCTCAGAAGCATTACACTTTGTTTACAACCTTTTTATTTTCTAGTCAGCTTTCAGAGATGTGTTGCAGAAGTCGATTTTGCGTTGTAAGTTCTGTCTGAGCTGAAATCACTGTGTACCTGTTGGCTTCTTGGTCTGTGGTTTGGTTACTTGCTCTATAAGTTGTGGGTAAAAACAGCTTCATTTACGGAAAAAAGAGGAAGAAATCAGTTTCTTGCCTTTCTCTTCGGAGAAGGTGTGACGCATCTCGGTGGTGGCGAAAATGCGATCTGCAGCTTGCGTTATGATGCGAGCGGTCGGCGCATGAGCGTCTGCACTTGGCTCCGTGAAGTGTAGGAGACGGAGCAAATACCAAGGAAGAGCCATTCAAACATCATGGTGATGTGTGCCTTATAGCCCTTCAAGAACAACATGGGTAATCCTGCAGAGATTTAATGAAGAGATGCATTTAATGATAACAACCAGTGAGTAATGATGAACATTCAGGATGTCTAGAAAGGTTTGTATGGAGGACTCTTTCACTCTCATTGCCTCCGCTCAACGCCACAGCCGACCGTCTCTGGCCTGATAGGAAGTGGTTTCTCGGCTTGAAGCAGAGACTCCACCAAACGTGACATGCATGGTTTATTTTGAGGTTTCTATGGCATGCTCATAGACATTCTCATGTTTACTGTATTTGTAAAGTGATGAGGCAAATGTAGAGTATCCTTAATCTCTTGTGTGCTCAGAAAAAAGCAAACTAATGATAATCTGTACTACAGTTAAACATTCTGTCATGTCACTTTGAAGGAGCGTATCTGTGCTTTACTGGGCAGCTAGTCGTTCCATGGAAAATGTCATCGCAGCAGAAATGTAAATTAAATCATACCTTTTCAAACATCCTTTGCAGACAAACAGAGTATTTAGTACAACGCATTCTGTCAAATGGTTTTCTGATGTTTTTTGTGGGGAATTATTTTATGAGTCATGATCTAGCTTGAGCTGCAGGCTAGTCTTATCTACCTACCTACCATAGATAATGCACAATAATAGATAATGCAAAATAATAGGTAATGTACAATAATAGGTAATGCACTAAAATGTGCACGATGTGGTTGATGGATGCGACAAACACGCTTTCACCCTGTTCATGTCCTGCCTGACTTATTTGACCTTACTTTTATTATGTAACTTATGTAATTACCTAACATACACATACACTAGTTACATAAGAAATCTTACCAATTAAACCCAAACCATTCTCTTTTCCTAAACGGTAAGTTATTTTGTTGCCTAAACAAAAGTTTTTGCACTACAGGATGTCGCACAGACTTACTCATCGCTCGTGTTGCTAGACAACGCCAAAAAAATACCCAACCTTTCATCAGATATCACATTAAGCGTTGTATATGGTTATACACTACATCAGATAATGATGTTAAGATCAAATTATTATTTGCCTGAATATCGGCTGAGCATTCATGTCACTGAAGCCCATTTCACCTTCATATATTCCTCCTTCTGTTACAACCAAACACAGTAAACAGACTTGGGGGTGCAGGAACATTTGGCACCCCCGGCCACAGCCTGACACCTGTTGATTCACACAGCTGAACACGAGGAAGTCTTTTTAACTGCCGGCCACTTATCGGTGCTGTGTTCTTGTGCGCCGTAAGCTCAAAAACAATAGATTCCTGGAATAATTTCACTTGTTTTGACTTCTTGTGAGGAAAAAAGCCTTCTGGGACCCGCCACCTTACCACAGGAATCAAAAACCCATCTGTATTTTGGGCTGTTGACGGCCTGCGCTCTCCTGCCTCTCCACCCCGCCCCTGCTGTTAGCTGTGTGCATGCATCTTCCCCTTTTAGTCTTGTGTTCCCGCGCTTCAGCCTGTGGTTTGAACTGGTCTCACTATAAAGACTGGTAGGTTCAGGGGTGTGAGGTTTGAAACGGAGTGTGTGTTTGTCTCCGATGCCTGCAGATGTCTTCACTGAGGAAGATAAACATCACATGGGATGTTTAACTGTTAAACTGTGCTAACAACCAGCCTCATCCCTGGGGCCCAAGGAGGAAATCAAGCATAAAATCACACTGTTTCCCCCGACATCTGCCGCTTTAATGCTGCTTTTACAGTAGCAGGGCTCTAGTCCCGGCCAGTGTTTGGCCTGCTTCTACCGTTAACAACATTTAATCCCTGGGTGGTTTACATGCGTATACCATAGAGTTTTTTGCTTCCTTCGTTTTAGGGAAACCCCTAGTAGTGTGTCTTACTTACAAACGCATGTCTCTCCTGCTAACAGAAAGAAGAAGGAAAGGTCCAAGGCCAGCTGAACCACACAGACTCGAGCCAGTACATCCACGACCTCAAAGACCAGATATCAGAGCTAAAGCACGAGGTGAGATTTGTAAAACAAGCGTCAGGTCCTTTAGTAATCGCACTACCTGTTTGGTTTTTTTCCTCGAAGCGATTCAGATTTTGTTATTGCCATGTTGTTTGATCTAGCATTTGAGAAGGTTTCACAGGATTCCCTCAGATATGTTTTTTCTTTGAGGCTAACCGATTAGTAGAAGTGTTAACTACACCCAGAAACTTCCTGTGCAGAGTTTACATTGCACACCTGCAAGTAATGATACCTTCACAGACGCGACCTATGGATCTTTCTACAAGAGGGTTTTACCAAGCTGATCACAGAGCCACGATAGATAATAATGTGCATTTAGAGCCTATAAATGTGTCATTTTATTTAATGAATAGACATTCACCTTTATTTTTTGTTTAGTTGTTTGTATTTGTGGTGCATGCACTAGACACAGATGTTTTGATTTAAGGTGAGAGCCTTATCTTCATGAAGATATTTTTTTACTGCAGATAGTGGTCCTTGTTGTCTCCCAGCAGACCAGTTATTGACTGGAAGAATGTCGTATCTTGACATCGGATTAAATCACAACAAGCAAGAACAAACAAGTTAACCAATGCAGTTGGTGAATGTGGTTAAACTGGAGTCTCATTACTTTTTTCTGACTCCAGTTCATATGAAGGCAGTGCAGTCGCAGTCATTTCCCCTCTCACTTGGTTTTACCTTGTGGTCCTCTTGGGTGAAGCGTGTCCTGCTATGAATCATGCTAAGTCAAGTGACCAAACCTGAAAGTGGATCAGGTCCCATCCTCCTCCTCCTCCTCCTCCTCCTCCCCTGCAATTTGACTTAATACCTCGTATTGCTGGAATCTTTGACTGCAGTCAGTCAGATGTTGATTAGATCACAATTTTGTAATTTAAAAAAAACAACAGGAAGGCAGACCACCAAATTAAAACCGATGCAGATTACGTAGGCTTGTTTTTGTCATTTTGTTGACTGTGTATTGTGCTCTGAACTGGCCTCTGAATGCATCTCTTCCTACATGTCTGGCTGCTGCATGGCAGGCCGACTCAGGTGAGTCAGTACAAATGTGCCATGCTAATTCCAGTGGTGAAAACCTGATCATGTGTCGCCCCCACCCTAGTCCCTTTTGGGTCCGTTTACCTCGCGGCGTGGGAGGCGGTCCTGGATGCTCTCATAGGAAAGTGATGCTGAGCCGCTCTAAACTAGAAGTAGTGAAGGTGACCTGATGTGTCAAACCAGCCAGTTAGTCCTCATCCTTTTTAGTCTTTTCATGTGTAAAACCCAGATCATAGACTGTATTTAAGAAGTGGACGTAGTCATTGAGGCGTCACCCATTGGTTTGTGGACTAACTTCCTCCTCTGATCAACAGCAGAGAACAGCCTCTGACGTTCAGTATCAGTAGGACTCATTCAGGACCGTCTCCCTTTGTTGTCCATTGTCCATAATGGAGCCCTCACCCATCAAACGTTTACACAACGGCTTCATCCCAAATACATCCTACAGACTGATTCTAGGGACATTTTGAGGACATTCACACTGGAAATATGACTCTTGTGTGAGTCTGTATACTGTATGCAGCGCCTGCTTCATACTATTGGTACACATCTTATTATTTACATCGTTCATTTTTGGTTGAATGCATGTTAGATTTGTGAAAGAACATGTTTATATTTGAAGTCCACTGCTGCGTGGATCCCTTTTGTTCATGCCATATCCCTCAGTGTTTGTGTTCTCCCTCACAAGTTCACTTCTTCAGTGTTTGAGTTGCTCCTAAATGTCATTGTGCTCACTCTCCCAGATTTGCTGCTTAAAAGGACAGAGGGGCTTGGCCAATCAGCCCACTTTTGATGGGATCCACATCGTCAATCACTACATTGGGGATGATGGGTCGTACCAGTCTTCAGACGAAGATGGAGTCAAGGGCCCTGGCCTCCAGGACAGCCAGCAGACGAGCAGGAGCCGTGTCAGACTGCGCCCCAACCTCGAGGACACCGACAGCGAGGAGGACGACGACGAGACCCTGCGACTCTCTGTACCTCAGAGCGGCAGCCAGAAGTCCACCATCGTGTGACGAGCACCCGCTGGCCGCCAGAGGTGTGGCCGAGGCCGTCAGCACACGCTGAGGAAGAGGAGGCATTTCCAGCAGGGTCTCGACCGGGACTTCTGAATTTCAGAAAGGAAATGCATCATCATTTCATATCACGAGAATCACACTTATGGATTTAGTTTATTTTGTAGTTTTTGTCTTGTTTCTGAGGACGGCAAACGCCTGCCAGTCCGAGCACGGTGGACAGACGCAGACCATCAGCATGGACCTCAACGGATCATTAAATAACGTGGAGGGTATCAAACTCTACCGGGTCACAGTGGGGAGGTGGGAGGGCGAAGGGGGTGGACCCCCTCTAGTAGGTACAACACAGAGAAAGAGACTGTGCAATAAAACCTTTTATGCTATATGACACACTTCAGCCAATGTGTTTTTATATTTTTAAAGCATTTTATAAATGAACATCAAAACTGTATTGATGCCGTTACTACTAAGTGTCCACCATGCAGAGGCAGAACTGTATAAGTGCTGTGTGTGTGTATACATATCTGTTGTCTTGGTGAGCTTGATCAGCGGCCGGTTTCAAAGCGGTTTGCCAGCGCTGGCTTGAGAAAATGTTGACTTGTTGGCCTTAGCACATGTCCCATGCCTTCCACCGAGGCTGGTGTACCACAGGGTCAATGTGACATCTGCATACTTGTAGATATGTAAATGTGTATTATTTTTTTTCAATTCCTTTTGAACTTGAAAATATGTATCTATTGCATATCTGATGTTTAGAATATATTGTAAAATTCTGAAAAAAGGGACTATATGAGTTAGTTTAACAGTTTTTAACACAAATGACAAATCCTGTTGGGAGAGAATAAGAACAGCCGGTTTTCCCTCGTCAGAAGACTTCAGCTGGCGGTTCTCAGAGCAGCGGATCGTCGGTGCAGAAAAAGAGACTACTGTTGCTCTGAAAGCGTCCCCACTTTATTTTCATTAAGAGCCCCTCAGTAAGTCACTTCAGCACACAGAAGATTTGCAGATGAGTCAAAGATGAGTAATGTCTATCAGAAGTTTTGTGTATCACAAAATGTGCACGTAAAAAGGGCAAAGGTCCTGGGGGGGGGAGGGTAAACTGGGAGATGCAGCTGAGATATCGCAACCTAATACACTCTATAACACAATCCGGGGAGGAATCAGGGGTCGTCCGTGTTACCAAAGCAAGCACTATCTTCTGTATTGTGCTCATCCACAGGCCAGTCCCACTCCGTTTCATGCCGAGGACCTGGGGGTGGAATAGACTTTCCTCTGTATTGAACACTAACTCCTGTATTCGGTGGAAGTGAATGCAGCGGTCTCGTCATGTCCAGGAAACTGAAATGATTGTGACTTCGGTAATGCTAATGTCCCTTTGATGAACAAGTGTTGTTTGATGGGAGAGGAACACGTTATGGCACTTTTTGAGTCTGCAGTGCAGTAAGGACACACATGGCAACACTATGGAGACTAAATGAGATGGTTGTGTGTGTGTGAGTGTGTGTGTGAGATGAGTACACAATAAAAACGTTTGATAAACCTTTGACTGATGTCTCTTTTTAAGTAGGCATGCGGCAGACACCTGTAACCCGGGCCTCCTCAGGCAGACCGACGTGGCTCTGAGCACATGGGGGATGTTGTGTCTCAATGCTGCCTTCCTCTGTGAAGATTCTCGCTTAGATTGACTGCTTTCAGGAAGTGATTTCTCGCGGTTTTCAGAGCTGAGCCTCAACTACCAATCATTTCATGCAGAAAACCACATTTTAAAGAGCATTTCTCTCCGGGCACTCTGAAACCTTCACCAGGTTCGTTTTATTACCAAATGATCAGGAGAAGGGCTTTTTATTAGACATTAGTGAAGTCTGTAGCTGTGATGGTCATTGTTGTGAATATTTAATGTTGCAGTGATTGATGATGCTTGATATTTTTGAACATGGGTTTCATGGCGCAGTGACTTTCTTCACATAAGACGCGCGTCTGCTTCTGTCGCCACATAAATAAGATGAGTCGGATTATGGATTTAAAAATAACATCATCTTTTGAGTTTGTTATGCGTGTATGTGTATATATATATATATATATATATATATATATATGTATATAAATTTTTGTTTTTTTCATATATGTCTCGGTATAAAAGGTGTTACAGTTTTATAAATGTGTATTTACCCTCACATACAGCATATGTCTATAGATTAAGCTACAATATATCCTGAAACGTTAGTTGTAATGAGAGGTTATTTTTAAGGTTTGATTTCAAAAGAAAATTAATATTCGCTAATTAAAATTATGCATTAACTATAAGGGATTTATTTCCTTAACGCGGTGCTAAAAACAAGCACACATGATTAAAGTCAGCCAAAGTGGCTTCTGCAGAACAACACGGTCTTAACAACGTAAACGCATTATTAATATTCTTTTTTAATCAGCTGTGTTGTTGGTTGTGTTCACTCACATTGGCCGTCCTGGCAGGATGCCACACTCCGGCTCTGACGCAGCGTAGCGCGTCCTCTCTGCCGGCCTATCGGCTCCTCCGGCCGCGGGCCCTGCCTGCTTCTCTTTATCGGGTCGCTCTTCATATCTCCTCCAACACTGTGTCCGGATGCAACGGCCGTGTGCTGTCTAATCGAGTCCGGCATGTGGCGCTTTGATTTCCTGCCCGGCATTTACTGATAGGCTGGTTTGAGCCGCAGCGCGCTGGTCGGATAGTGAAGGTGCGTCCAGTGCGATCTGCTGAAACCAGCCTCGGTCTCCGATATTGTGTTTAAGTGGCGAAAATCCTGACAGTTATGGAAGATTTGATTTCAGCTGATTTACATGCGGGTGTGGGAAATGTTGAATTCATACAATGGAGCGATTTAGTAAATAAACCCAGGCAGTGCTGATCAGTAGTTCCAATCAAATATGTTCATTTGAATGTCTTTGCCTTGTTGGGATTGACTTATTGCACCTGCAGTGGATAAAAGGCACCGGGACGCACGACTCTATGGTCCGGTGCGTAATGACGCTTAAATACAATCTGCGTCCTGGCCGAGCAGAAAACAAACGGTGTTTCTGGGCTTCTTCCCTTTGAGCATGAAGCCGAGGGTAATGTGAAACTGTCACCCCGGGCGTGCAGGTCGGCGAGTGTCTGTCACATAATGACAGCTTACGACCCGAACTGCCCACCAGACCGGGACAAAGCCCCACCAAACATGTCACGTGGGGACCCCCGGGGCACGAGATTTAATCGCAATTAATGTACACATTAAATATGTACTGAATTAATGGCAATTAATGAATTGTGTTTCAGGAAGAAAACAATCCCACAAACAAACTGCATGCAGGATTTAACGGGGAGTCTTGTGATCTCTATTAATCATACAAGTCTGTCGGTTCAGAATTTCCCCGGCGTTTTTTATTTTAGGCAGACACCCTGGGGTGCGCCTCCGCGTTTCCTCTCCCCTGCAGACTGAGCAAGGCGCTGATAAGGCCTGTATCACTTCTGATATCCATGATCTTCTCTGGAGCCACGAGCTGCGGTCTGATGCGTGGGGGGGGTCGGGGCCCTGGATTCAAAGGTCTCCTATCGATGAACATGATCTGGCCTGCTGCGGATCATTCCGTTGATCAAACCAGGAAACTTGTGAAATGAGTGAATCTGGAGGTGGAACGTCGTCGCCCCCGCCTCAGACTAGTTTCCTAATAGCTGCAGTAACCGCACCGCGCTGACGAGAACGCCGCAGGCGGATTTCTCTTTGGCGCATTGAGTGGAGGACAGTGACACCTGTCCGTGCAACACCTGGCAGACGGGGCGGGCGTTGTGCGCATGCTCCGTCGTCAGGTTGCCATCCTTTAAAGCGCCGGGACCCGCACCTCCCACCAGTGGAGAGCGGCTGTTTTACAGGAGTGAGAGCGAGCAGCGCGTCCAGGACTCCTCTCACAGCTGGATTATTTCTCCCTGCTTGTGTCTGCTCTCAGATCAGAGATGCCTCGCTCCTTCATGGTGAAGAGCAAGAAGGCGCACAGTTACCACCAGCCCCGGACTCTGGAGGACGACTACAGCCGGCTGGACGCGATACTGGCGCACATTTGCTCAGGTGTGTGACATGTTTATCCCATTCCATTTCTGAAAACTAAAACATATATGTTTTATCATGGCAATAATTGTGGTAGCCTTTATTAATATAGGCATAATGCTATATGTTTAAAGACATGGGATTATGTCACACAAAGGGAAAACTGCATGCATACCATATCACTGCGTTTACAGTTTAAAGGTGTCGAGCAGTGAATTTGGCTGATATTCTAAACATGGTGAAAGAAATAAACAAGCGAAATATCTGATTTTATATAAATCACTAACGAAAAAGATTGACGTATTTTCTTTATTTTATTCCTGTTTTTTAAATGATATTACATTATATATAATTGTTTGTAATAAAGTAAGGCTGGCCTTACCATCTTTGTAATTTGGCGAACAGATCCTATTTGAACAATTGCCCTTTAGTGCCATAATTGTGATGTAAGCGTCCATAAATGAGTGACCTTCTTTATAATAGCTTTTAAACCTGCCATGTAACATTGCGGGAGGTTAGAGGTTATAATAATGTGCTCTCTTTCGTTCCGTGAAGATGCGGAGTGTTCCCCGTGCGTCCTCTCAGAGGCAGATAAGCTCCAGGATGACACGGACATGTCGGTGGACAGGTACGGCCTCTCCCCGGACTCCCACCTGGCCGACGCGGCGGATTTCTCCCCGAAGTCCCCGCTGAGCTGCGCCGACAGTCTGTGCGGTCGCTCCTCGGACTATGAAGACTTCTGGAGGCCGCCGTCCCCCTCTGCATCCCCGGGTACAAACACACAGCACCACGCAGATAGGATTACTTTCATTGAAACGATCACATGTTCATATATATGGAAACATATGATGCCTTTGAGGCCGAACACTCTATTACATGTTTTATATGATTTATGTCCGATGCTGTCACATTGTATATTACTTTTAAGATGATTTGCCTGTTTATTCGTAGCGCATTTGGGCCTGAATGGCTTTATTATGGGGCATGCTCCCCCTTTACACCTGATATTATTGCTTTTCCCAACGGAACCATCATCTGGGAATTCCCTGAAAGAACATTGCATGGACTCTTTCTGCGCCCTCGGTCCCCGCGGGCTCCAGGAAACGCCCCGCTTCCACCATTAAATTTTAATCCGGCCTCTGCTCTCCTCTCCAGTTGATTCGGAGAAATCCATCTCTCCTCGGGTGGACGAGACGCAGCCTTTCGCCATCCCCTTCCGGCCGTATGCCTGGAGCAGCTACCCGGGGCCGGGTCTGAGGCCGCTGGTGCAGCAGAGCCTCCATCCCGTGGAGGTGGACCGAGGCCCGGCGGCGTTGGCCTTCTACGGGGACAGGAGCAGCCAGTCTGCCCTGTACGCAGACCGGACTCTGGGCGAGGAGACGTACGGGGACTACCGGAGGCACGCGGCCGCGCTGCTGTTCCCGGAGGGAGGCCTGCACGGAGAAGCCCACACCGCGAAGGCCCGGTCAGACCTGCTGTGCTCCAGTCTGATCCTCAATGGTGCTTTCAAGTGCATCAAGTGCAGTAAGGTGAGTCCCCCTCTGCTTTGCGATCTAAAATAAAATATAATGAAAATGACCTCTGACCTCCCTGCCAGGGAGATTTTACACCTGTTTGTATTGTTGTTTCTAAAACGTCTTCATTCCTTTCTTTCCACCAGGTGTTTTCTACTCCGCACGGTTTGGAAGTCCACGTCCGCAGGTCGCACAGCGGCACCAGGCCTTTCGCTTGTGAACTCTGCGGCAAAACCTTCGGACACGCAGTGAGCCTGGAGCAGCACAAAGCCGTGCACTCTCAGGTAACTTCACACTCTTTAAAAAAACCCGCATCCTGCACTTCACACCTCCTCTGCGTCTGCACGCTGCTGTCGGCCTCCTCTTTCAGTCAGACTGGCTGCATTGACAAGAAATCATCATTAAACACGCGTCTGCGTCACGTTTCAGGAAAGAAGTTTCGACTGCAAAATATGCGGTAAAAGCTTCAAGAGGTCGTCTACTCTGTCGACGCACCTGCTCATCCACTCCGACACCCGGCCGTACCCCTGCCAGTACTGCGGGAAGAGGTTCCACCAGAAGTCCGACATGAAGAAACACACGTTCATCCACACAGGCAAGTGGAGTCCATCTGTGCGTAATGTGTGCGTAAAAGTCCCAAATCTGCCGGATGCCCAGGGTATAATAATAAATAAAACTAACCCTTATTGGAAATTTAAAAAAATAACGTGTCTCCTAAATTTCTGTGTTTTTTTTTTTTTTTTTCTTCTTTTCAGGTGAGAAGCCACACAAATGTCAGGTGTGTGGGAAAGCGTTCAGCCAGAGCTCCAACCTCATCACACACAGCAGGAAACACACCGGATACAAACCTTTCGGCTGCGACCTCTGCGGCAAAGGTTTCCAGAGGAAAGTAGATCTGAGGAGACACAAAGAGACGCAGCACGGACTCAAATGAAGCGCGTCATCATCGGACTTTGGTCTTTGAATCATTCTTCATCTGAGGACATCTGAGAAATACCCTTTTTTTTACCACTTTTCTTGGATCAAGATGAATTTTGATTCACATGTAAAAACTTAATTATAGATGTATAATTAAGTTTTTACATTTGCAATGTCTATATGTATATATAATTATCTCATCTGATACGCAGATTATTTATTTATTTTAATAAACAAAACTCCAACGAATAAACAAACGACTTCCTCCGGCGGACAGTTTGTGCAGACAACACTAAGTCTCCTCCATCCCACCGCAGCCTCTTCAAACATGCGTCGTGTTTGTTTTACCGACTGTGTGAAGCAGCTTCAGCTGATCGGACCCAAAACATTTCAATAACCGGATCGACGGTCTCAAACCAGCAGAGATGAAAATCTGCGCTCCTCCAAAGAACTGAGGCATTTTGTTGTCGGTGCGGAGCCATGCTGGCAAAACAGCCTCGATCTCAGACTGTGTGATTTAATAAACAGGAGGGTTACTGCCTTACTCGCAGAGCGGGTATCTTCACATTTTCCATTTTGCACGTTATTGTCAAAATGAACTTGTCGTTTACAAATAAATCTATTTTTTCCCAGGCAATTTTATTTTCTGGTTGGTTTCTTTCCTTTTTCTTCTAAACTTTAAAAGCAATAAAATCGTAAATGTATTATTATTATTATTATTATTATTATTATTATTATTATTATTAGCCTATTATTATTATTATTATGAGAGTAGAAGTAGCATTTTTTTATTACAGTAATGTATCTTTAACTCTATTCTTCCACCTACAAAAACAACTATTCTACAAGTGAATTCAAAGTGACAAACAAACGCCAGGACGTTTCACCGCGTTGCTGCTGTGATTGGGATTTCCCCAGAGGCCACCGCGGCTGCTGTTTGTTTTCACCACTGTAGCCATGTGTTTGAACCCTAAACACACTGAGCAGATTTAACCGTCAACCAGATGCTTGTTACCCCCATGGCTGTTATTTAAAAATAAGAGTTCCTGTCAAAACGCGAGTTTTGACAGGAAGCAGGCGTGCAGCAGCTGTGATCCGCCGAGGGACTATATACTGCTGCGGAGTTAGAAATCCTTTATTAGATGATGGATTTAATCTGGCGAACGAATCAATCATAATGACAGTAAAGTGAAACAAATGACAAGAATTTAAAGAACGAGGTTGTTTAGGTGGGATGCCTTGCGTTCAGTCTCACACGTTTAAACCATAAATATCAAACAGTTCATCAGAGAAGCAGATGTTTTCAGTTCATCTCCATCCTTTAATCGGATCATTTGATTCGTTTACTATTTCCTCTTTTCTCAAACTAACACGCCGACAGAAAAGAGGAACAATCACTTACTTCTTCCTTCAACATTGATTGAAATCACTGACTCACTAGGATTTTCACACAAAAAAAAGAAAGAAAATCGTGCAACATCCAGGCCTGTGAAAATACTGAATATTTCAGAGGCCGAGATGAACCGGCGGACAGGAGAACAGGAAAGCTCATTCCAAGTCTTAATGGAGCTGCTCTGCTGCTGCAGCCTCGTCATTTATTCTCTTTCAATAAAATAAAGTTCACGCGGAAACACAGCGACTCACTTCAATGTGCAGCCGAGGGGAGGAAATCACCCACAGATAAATATATATCTGTCTGTTCAGGCTGCTGGACCAGAGAGTCCTCCTGTTGGAGCTGAGCTTAGCATAGGACACACACACACACACACACACACACACACACACAATCATTGTATATATGACAAAAATACAAAAGAAAATGATAAAGTATTCATTTATCATTTAACATAATACTGTAATATAGTTTAGAATAAGAATATAATTGTTGTTCTTGCTGACTGTTTTACAAATAAAACAAGATGGAGATTAGTTTGCCTTCATGAGGGAATATAAAGCAAATCACCAGGAGTTTTTCTTCTTCCTTGGAAAAGTTTGAAGATATTCAGATAAAATGAGGACTTCTTGGTTCACACCCACGAGCCCAAAGAGCAACCCGGCCTCATTCACAACAACAGAGCAACTATCAGGACCCAACGATTCAAATAAGGACTTGTGCAGTTGCATTCTGGGAAGTAGATGACACTGAGTTACAGACATATCTCTCCCTACAGGGAAAGTCTGTTTGGACCCAACAGCATCACATCCCGGGCTGAGGTTGTGAGTCCACCTGGTGGACTTCCTGCTCCGGTTGTTCTTCACTGAACTCATTGTCGGGGGCCCCAGTGAAACCACAGTGTCGCTATGCGACCCTGAACCCGACCACGGCCCTGTGCTGGGTAACTTATGTGACCTCTCTCTGCAGACTCACCTAGAAGGACTGTTGCAGGTCTGTTGAAGTTCAATCACAGAGAGTAGCTTTCCAGGCAAAATAAAACCTTCAAGCAATCCATTAGCTGACCAGATTTCCTCCAAGGGCACGGTGGGTTTTCTTAAAGCAGTACCCCACTGCCCCGAGGCATATCAAATATGGATAGAAGTCTCCTCAATCGATTGGAGTGGGCGAGTAATCAGAGCAGTGCAGTCTAAAGGCTGAAAATCCAGGCCTCGGCCCGTAAGTGCACACACATGCGTGCACACAACCACACCGGGCTGCTCCGGATTCATCTTTATTCACAGACATAGTTGTGCAATTAGAAAGTTCAGAGTGTGGGTTTTTTTTTTGGATGATTCATTATTGATGTCATATAAAAGGGATTTTAGAGACACACTTTGCTGTTTGATTTTGATTTTTCTTCTTCTTCTACTGTTTCGATGGATGCATTCTCAATCTGGATTTAAATATTCAGGATTTTATTGTGAAATAACAGACAAGAGTTTTACAAATAACACAGAGGCCCTTCTTTACCACACCTTTTGAAACCAGACCAGAAACTGCAATTCAGCTTGACGCACTAAAGGGGAGAATCTAAACACCAGACACATTACATCATAGATACTAATAATAATACACAGATCACACCCAGATAGCTAACGAGAGTAAATATCTGGAATCAGCAACGTCTGAATGGTAAGCTTCATAGTTTGTACCTGTCATGAGAGAGCACCATGGAGAGAGGGCAAAGGAGATTTTCCCTGAGGGCGAGCAGACCTGTTGTGTATATTGTAATAATAATGTGGTATTTGCTCTCACGCTCCGATCAGCAGATTTCACACAGGTTTGACGAGTTACAAAGACATGATTTCTAACAGCAAGCGTCGGAGAAAAAGCACTGATTAAAATGTTCCGATACAGTAAAATGATGGCGAGAAGTTCTTGGAAGATGAACAGATGAATAAGACGGTTTTC